>JAOPHQ010005533.1:0-7500 GCA_030340625.1 Merluccius polli | reverse complement strand
TACTGGAGTAATAAGGTAACGTTGCCATGTCGTTACTAAGATCGTCTCTATTTACTGGAGTAATAAGGTAACGTTGCCATGTCGTTACTAAGATCATCTCTATTTACTGGAGTAATAAGGTAACGTTGCCATGTCGTTACTAAGGTCGTCTCTATTTACTGGAGTAATAAGGTAACGTTGCCATGTCGTTACTAAGGTCGTCTCTATTTACTGGAGTAATAAGGTAACGTTACCATGTCGTTACTAAGATCGTCTCTATTTACTGGAGTAATAAGGTAACGTTGCCATGTCGTTACTAAGGTCGTCTCTATTTACTGGAGTAATAAGGTAACGTTGCCATGTCGTTACTAAGATCGTCTCTATTTACTGGAGTAATAAGGTAACGTCCAAATATGAATCTCATGTTAACTGATATTAGGCATTAGTCAGACCCAGGCATTAGTCAGAGCCATATATTTCTCCGGTCATTTGCCGTTTGTTTACAGGCACACAAAGCAGTGCGAGCTAAAAGTTGTACTTTTGAGGCAGAATTACCCCAAAATATGAATCAACAAGCACAGCAAACCTCTGCGAAAGGTTCGTATCCACCGCATCATGCATTATTTATCAATACACCTCGTCGTGGATTATCCCTTACTTGTTGAACCTTACAGGTTCAACAAGTAACTTTTTGACAATATCAACAATGATAATTTTAAACAGTCAATGACATGTTTGGCAGTTATCATTTTATCTTGACGCAGCTTATGCTATCTCGATAAGCAAGCTACATCTTATGTTTGACATTTGTGAGACATTCAAAAAGTAATTATTTATAACTTTTAAAAAAAAGTCTCACATAAAACCTCATCTAGAGTATTTGTTTCCACCACAGAATCATCACTGTTAATGTTTTTTGCATTCCCCCTTATTTTGGTCATATCCATCCCCCCCCATATTAGGCTTATAGTGCATTTATAGATTTTCCAACATTATTTCAAAAATAAGATAAGGACATAGATAATAAGATATGGACATCAAACCTCCTCTAGTTATAGATTGGAAAATCTGCACTAAAATAACCCTAATAGGAGGGGATGGGCAGGTGTGGCGAGATTTGGCAGGTGACGTCTCTTACATCGGCTGCCTCCTACACCAATTACAGAAACCAAATAGTTCTCACTAATGGGGAATGGAAAGGGTAGACTATTATTCCTGAAAATGATAAAAGATGGATATTGGATAGCCTATGTCCAAACTATTGTATGGCCCAATATAGGATATTATAGCCTACATATATCTGATAGAAAAGCCTAGTGTATCTACAACAGAAAATCTACATGCATACAAATCATCCGCCCTTTCTGTTTTTAAGAGAGTGAACCACACAGTATGTTAAACATACTCTATCCCTGTCTTTTGTGATTAGCTCAGTTAACGGCACACCCAATCCTAGCCTGTTCTAGACGGTTGTCTACATGTATTCCACGCTTTCTGCCCCCTGCTTGTGCACGCATATCTGCTGTGAGGTTGCCCAGACCCGTCTATAAAGTCTGATTTGTGAGACTAGGGCAGGCAGGAACATGTCAAGGAGATATTAATCATTGCTCTTTAAGTGTAGGAACCTATTCAAATATGATAAATGACCCAAGACCATTGGTATGTGCTGTTCAGCTAAATGGAAAAATGTACCATTTCTGATGTTGTAGTTTTGTTAAGCGCTGGTTTGTAGTTTTGGAATGGCATTTTGCTGGTCACGGATGTTTTTTCATGGATTTTTTAAATGGCGTGCCTTGCAATTTTGCTATTTTGCTAGGTTTGCTTGGCCTTCTAGGGGTGTTATCGTCATCAGTAAAAAAGTGAGTGAGTCAGACCAGCACCAGCTGTGATGCAGTGGAAAATAGACTCAAATATTAGTAAGCATTTAATTTAATTCAATTTGGGTGTAATAGCTTACGGTCACCGATGATTTTCCTAGCAAAAAGACAATAGATTTGATGAAAACTATGTATGCAGATTATTATTGTTATTGTTGATTCAAATACTATTGCCTCCACTGATGCATTCTTTTTTATGCTCCATCAAACTATCACTTCCTAATTTTTCACTCTCATTAGCATTCAAGTGTCTGCCACCACGAGTATAGAAATATAATAACACAACCGCCTCCTGAATTTGCAGGGCTACTGTTGTGTTGTCTGAGCGCTGTGCGCCGCGGGACGCCCCGCGAGGCTCATTAGGAATGCATGAGCGCTGACGGATGGACACGCAGTCGATGGCGCTGACAGCTCACGCTAGTATGCGTCATTAGCTCTGCGCTGTGGGACAAGCCTGCAGGGGGATCTGTTCACTGAGTTAGGCCCATTGACCTTATTTGGATGTGTCACCTCCATTTTTCTTTATAATTGACAATCTTTGCCAGGTTTTTAATTCGGCAAATGTTAAAAACCCTCCCCGAGGCTGTTGTCGATACATCAGAGCGAACAAACAGCACAGCGGGCGCGTATGCAGCGCTTCCGCCCAGCTGGGCCCATAGGCCCGCGGCGCAGAGCACACCTAGGGGGGGGTTTCTGTTTGTGAAACACCTGGCATGGCCTCTTCCGGGCCTTGCGTTGGTGGTGAGTCTGTGGAGAGAGTAATCATCATCCATGATGGGTGACGCGTGTTCCCTCGGACCGGCTCACTGAGAGAGATGACCCAGAGTAGTGGTTTCCAACCAGGGACGGACAGACTGGCCATCGGGCATACCGGGCAAATTCCCGGTGCCCCCCCCCCCCCGTCAACAATCGCGCAGCATACCCCCCCCCGTCAACAATCCCGCAGCAGCACCCCCCCCCCCCCCCCCCCGGTCAACAATTGCGAAACCACAGGGCCGGTCCAGGACAAAATTGCCCAGGCCGATTTTTGTTCCCAGTCCGCCCCTGTTTCCAACCTTTGACTACCACTAATTAGTCATCAAGACCTTTCTCTGACCACCTCATATGCAAACAAATGGTGAAAATTAGATGAATACACATGCAGTGGCTAAGCAAAGAGCGCCAGCGTCCCCTTTATACACAATTATTACTGCAAGAAGGCCATGGCCGGTGGGAAACAGTGGAAAGGAAAAGTCAGCAACGCTGCTAATGCTCCCAGTGTGCTTATTTAGCACACACAAATTAACACAAAACATCATTGGAAAACATTACAACAGAAAACACATGATGTAATGCACAAAGCGACACTATTTTAGAAATAATAACAAGCCATAATACTATATTTACTGAGCAATATTTATAATATATTTATTTTCAAGTATCTATATATTTTGTTTCTATTATTGTAAATGTGTCTATTTCAAGAATAAAGTCCCATGTCCCACCTGCAGCACCCTCTGTGATGATGGCCCATTTCTTGGTATCTAGCGTGCTGCTGTTTTGCGCTTTGCCACTCTTCCTTTGGGTATACGGTTTTGAAGATATAAAGAAAACAGCAGTAAGTGCATGTCCTTTGTACGGGGTTAGAAGAGAACATTTTCCTCCATGGGAGGAAAGTACAAGAGAACCCAGAGCATACAAGGTGATGCGTCGGACTATGTCAAGTTTCTTTTTTTTTCACATGGATAAAAACACGCAGAGCATTCATGCATTATGATAGGGTAGGGTATAACAAAAACACACTCACACACACACACACGCACACACACACACACACTCATACACACACAACCTCTTTAGAACCATTCAGGACTTACTTCTGCATGACTGGGCAAACACAAAATGAGCCTTCAAAGTACAAATTTGTTTTTTTCCCTTTTCTTGTTCGAGCTTTCCCGTTTCTCTGCCAATGACCTTAAACATGACTCGTAATACGGTACTCTAAGTGCTTATTAACCTTCAAGTACAGCGTAGCACCGAACTCTGAATTAATGAGGCAAAGAGGGTTTTTTTTAAGCAACTCCTTTTAACAACCATCACTGTAATTAACTTCCTCCGAATCAGACTTAAAGCGAGATTAGACTGTTCACTATGCAGTGTGTATGTGTGTGTGTGTGTGTGTGTGTGTGTGTGTGTGTGTGTGTGTGTGTGTGTGTGTGTGATTGTCACTGAATATTATACTATACCAAGAGAAGGGCCCTAAACATATCAGATACTATACCAGTAACTATCTGTGAGTGGGTGAGTGAACACATTTAAAATAACAAGAACAGTAATCTATATAATCACATGTCAATGTAGTCACTTTCCTGCCACCTGCATGCAGTTCGAGCGAAAAGGCCGGTCCACCTGTCAAATGACCTGCTGGAGATTCACAATCACTTCTGATCGTCTCAGCCTACGCCGCCGCCCCCCCCCCCCCCGTCACCATGTGTGTGTGTGTGTGTGTGTGTGTGTGTGTGTGTGTGTGTGTGTGTATGCATGCGAAAGTTCCCGGGGGGGGGGGGGGTCACAGTGAGTCGCACAGTGATCATGTTACAATTACATATACTATCTCTACATACATGTATGCACGCATGCACACACACACACACACACACACACACACACACACACACACACACACAGGTGGTGGGGGGCATGCAGGCAGTAATTGTGAGGCACCAGGCGTCATAGGAGCACAGAGAACATGAGTCACAGCAGGGACAAGGACACCATGTCCTGAGACACCGAGTGGGGTCTCTGCTGCTGTACCATTCAGTACCACCACCACCTCCACCAGTATTACCCCCACCAACACCACCTCAACCACCTCCACCACCACCTCCACCATATCACCTCCACCACCACCACCACCATTTCCATCACAACCACCTCCACGAGTATCACCACCACCTGAACTACCCCCACCATCACCATTATCACCACAACCCCCACCACCACCACCACCTTCACCTCCACCACTCCCACCACCACCACCATTATCATCACCACCACCTCCATCTCCATCACCACCACCTCCACCACCCGACCCACTCACCACAAACCACCACCTTGAAAGAAAGACAGTCTGTCCCTCACCTGATACCGATGCCCTCCTCCTCCTCCTCCTCCTCCTCCTCCTCATCCTCCACCAACCTCCTCCTCACTCCTCACACCACCTCCACAGCCCCACACACATCACACACACCACTCTCCCCACACACACACACACACGCACACCCTGACTGTGTGAATTCCACGATGCAGAGCACATACTACAGAGTTTGTCCTGGGGACCTGCAGCCACGATTCACAAAGCAGAGCGGACGGCTTCACATGGGGAAGGGTGTGGTGGTGGGGACAAAAGATGGAGAGAGAATTCCTCCACAGACACAGTTGACTGTACCCCCCACCACCACCACCACCACCTGACATCCTTTGGCCGATGTCCTTTGTTAACACCTTGTTAATAATCCATACAGGAGAATGGAATATTAAACAAATGAAACAACATACAAAATACGACGTGATCACAGAGCACGTCCACGTCGCTGTCATCACACTAGCCCTGTGTCTCTCCTGAGAAAGAGAGACAGACGGACACAGTCCAGACACAGACACACACTGTCCTAACCGAACACTACGCCCCCCCCCCCCACACACACACACACACACACACACCCTCCCACCGAGCTACACTGGTACCTGAATTGCGTGGCATGCATCCTAAGAATAATAATGAGGTATATGGGAGAGTCACACTCACCTTACTCTACTCTTCTCTCTCTCACTCTCTCTCTCTCTCTCTCTCAGGGAGGATGTGCAGGGAAGGTGACGTGTGCCGCTCCTGGTCTCCCTGCGTTGCCGGTGGTGCGCCTGCCTCTCAGAGAGCACACCCCTCTCTCTGCCCATTCACCACTCTGCCACCGACGCACCGGCCGTGCGCGCAAACACACACACACACACACACACTCACCGCACCAAACAGCGGAGTCACGAGAGTGACTGTGGATGTGATAGTGAAAGACCATTCCATATATATATATATATATATATATATATATATATATATATATATATATATATAGTATGGTTATGTTGTTATGCATACAACCTATTAAGCTCTATAATCGACCCACATCTGAATATAGTGTGGGAGTAGATTATGCAGTGCATAGAAATTACCTTAATGCATTCTTGAAACCATTAGATATAAACTGGTGATCATCAAGTTTATAGCTATCATTTGGTAATCTTACCTTGATTGAGTTAGTGATTGTACTCGAACAATGCCTTGCATAACACCTTCTAGCAACAAGTCTGGAGACCCGAGGGATATCATTGGTTGTGGTAAAGGGCCAATTGCGGCGCTGCACTGATCTCAATACTAGGCACATGTGACATCTTTAAGTGACATCATCTTAAAGACAGGCTCCACTCAGATGGAAGGAAGGCTGAGGCATCCTGGAATAAGCTGCTCCTATGTATTATAACTGGAGGTGAGACAAGCAAGTTAAAACTGAAGTCAATGTTAACATTTGACCATTGTCTATGTAATTGCCCTCACACACAACCAACTATTTCTTGACCCAGAACTGTCCCTACCACCATTATCACCATCATCACCACCTCAACCTTTACTCTAACAAAACGGACAAAAAGCAAAAGCTTAAAATACTTTTATTCTGAAAATGTACAATTTGGGATCACAAAGAACCTGCATATTTCTTTAAGGCTGTGCTGCAATGCTGTACAGTGACGAAAGCGGTAACAAAGGGATTGTCCAAGTGTCGACACAGCAAACAAAACATCAAACAAATACAAACGGCAATTCAAAAAAATAAATACAGCAATCTATTTGAATTTGTTTTAAAAACAAAAGAAATGTATGTGCAACACACTCAAACATAATATATAAAGAAGGCCTTTCTTGACAGTCAGTTTCCTTTGTTATGCCCATGTCCAATTTCAATTTTGTCCTTAGAATTATAAAACCACCTGCGGCATAAAAGGTTTATTGGTCATAATCTGTGGCAATCAACATACAAGTGCATGAATTCAACAAGCGATGGAGTGACGCCCAAATGTATATTCTCAGTATCAAAGAATTCAGTCAAAAGTGCACTTAAATAATTTGGCATAAGTTGGCACCCATGTAGGATACATTCTTAAAACAAAGAACCTGCAAAAACATTTTTGATAAGATAGCTTTTCATAGTGTAGCTTTTCGTAATGTAGCGAATAACATCTTCAATGTTTTCAACACAATGTTTGTTTGTTTGTTTTTTTTTGGGGGGGGGGGGGGGGGGGGGAATAGCCTATATTCATATGGCTAGATTATTCCAACCAGGAAGTGGAAAATATTAGCCCGGAAAATACATAAACAGGGAAGAAAGTGCATGATATCTTCTTTTCTTTGAGGGTGATGATTGTGTTGCCAACCTTCACCAAAGCTACCACATTGGTGAATGTCGTAGCTGCCAATTATACATTGATGAGGGGAACAAGATCAACGTGGCATCACATCACCTCACACAAGCGAAACACACCCACAGGGTCCTTTAAGTCCACCACCCACCCCATTGCAATATTTAAATGGATGTTTCCTTCCGGTTCTTGGGCT
>JAOPHQ010005532.1:45000-49904 GCA_030340625.1 Merluccius polli | reverse complement strand
ATAGTAGTGATAGTACTAGTAATAATAGTATTATAGTACTAGTAAAAATAGTATTATAGTGCTAGTGATAGTACTAGTAATAGTACTAGTATAGTAGTTAAAGTAATAGTACTAGTCATAGTATTTATAGTATGAATAGTACTAGTAGTAATAGTACTAGTAATAGTAGTGATAGTACTAGTAATAATAGTATTATAGTACTAGTAAAAATAGTATTATAGTGCTAGTGATAGTACTAGTAATAGTACTAGTATAGTAGTTAAAGTAATAGTACTAGTAATAGTATTTATAGTATGAATAGTACTAGTAGTAATAGTACTAGTAATAGTAGTGATAGTACTAGTAATAATAGTATTATAGTACTAGTAAAAATAGTATTATAGTGCTAGTGATAGTACTAGTAATAGTACTAGTTATGGCAGTAATAGTATTAATAGTAAAAGTATTAATAGCACAAGTAATGGTTCTAGTAATAATAGTATTAATAGTACTAGTACTAGTTATGGTAGTAATAGTATTAATAGTAATAGTAAAAGTAGTAATAGTACAATTAATAGCACTAGTAATAATAGTATTCATAGTGCTAGTAATAGTACTAGTTATGGTAGTAATAGTACTAGTTATGGTAGAAATAGTATTAATAGTACTAGTTATGGTAGTAATAGTAGTAATAGTACTAGTTATGGTAGAAATAGTATTAATAGTAGTACTAGTTATGGTAGTAATAGTAGTAATAGTACTAGTTATGGTAGTAATAGTAGTAATAGTACTAGCTATGGTAGAAATAGTATCAGTAGTACTAGTAATAGTAGTAATGGTACGTCCATCCAGTATCTCTTCACCTTCCCTGGATGTTGTGACTAATTGTGTCTCATCTCAC
Organism: Merluccius polli; assembly: GCA_030340625.1. Taxonomy (NCBI): domain Eukaryota; kingdom Metazoa; phylum Chordata; class Actinopteri; order Gadiformes; family Merlucciidae; genus Merluccius; species Merluccius polli. Next base: position 49,024 of record JAOPHQ010005532.1, on the reverse strand, counting down.
CAGACTTGAAAATAAAAAAACACAAGGGGTCCATACCATAGTGATGTACAGGATGAACATGTAATGTACATGTAATGCACATGTAATGCACATGTAATGAACATGTAACATGTACATTACATGTACATTACATGTACATTACATGCGTTTCTTTAGGATGGGACAGAGAATAACTTCGACTGAGAGCCCTTTCCACAGCGCCATACGTTTTTTGTTTTAATTCCTCTTCCTATGGACCGTCTGTATCCTCCATCCTCCATCCTACCGTCCGCCGGTGATCATAACATAACATAACTGTATACTGTGAAACTGTGTGATTTCCTCAGAGACCTGAGTACTGTTTAGAGGTTAGTTTTACACGTGTTTCAACGGGGGCCAATATTCCTCCCTATAAAGCTCTGTGTGCAGTGAAGACACTGTTGAACCCTGCGTGTGTGTTCACTCTGTTATGTGTGACGTATTATTATAGTATTATATTATTATTATATTATTATATTATTATTATATTATTATAGTATTAGTAACAGGACTGGCTGTCGCTGTGGGGGTGTAGGCTTTGAGTGGAGAATAGGAAGCTGCACAGATGTGTATTTTTTTTATGTTTTAAACATCATAACCGTTCATTAAACTACATAAATACATGGATACACAGAAACTCCCGGAAAAACAGACCTGAGGTGAGTTAAAGTTATAAGTATTTCTACTTTCTGCTCTACCGGCGTCCAGTAGTGCGTTCAGTAGTCATCACACACCTGGACGTAGTCATGTGACCACGGCGTCCCCTCGCCGCACGTCGAAGTTGTTCACACGCAGCGCCCCTGCTCTGGCCTGGAGGGGAACAACATGCAGCTGTGAGTTAGCCGCGCGTGTGTGTGTGTGTGTGTGTGTGTGTGTGTGTGTGTGTGTGTGTGTGTGTGTAGCATTAAATCAGTTGGCCTGGTGCCAGGCCCAACAGGTGCAGCATCAGGCTCAGCAGCCCTGTCTCCCTATCCGCCTGAACCAGTCCTGTCTGTTGTAATCAATATATAATTTACTCATTCCACGCATCTATGTACTATATGCGTCTGTATGTACACTGTGTGTGTGTGTGTGTGTGTGTGTGTGTGTGTGTGTGTGTGTGTGTGTGTGTGTGTGTGTGTGTGTGTGTGTACCTGGAAGCAGGTATTGGTGTGATACAGATGCTGTCCACCATGGATGTGTCCCTGCTGGTAGAAGCGGGAGTGGTGCTCCTCAGCTGGATGGAGTCCAGCTGGCACAGAGGGGAGGAGAGAGCCAACACCCTGCTGGTCACCACACTGTCCTTCTTACTGTAACACCACACACACACACACACACACACACACACACACACACACACACACACACACACACACACACACACACACACACACACACACACACACACACACACACACACACACACACAGGTGAGGAGAGAGCCAGCACCCTGCTCATCACCACACTGTCCTTCTTACTGTAACACACACACACACACATACACACACCACACACCCGTCTTTCTTACTGTAACACACACACACTGTCTTTCTTACTGTAACACACACACACACACACACTGTATTTCTTACTGTAACACACACACACACACACACACACACACACACTGTCTTTCTTACTGTAACACACACACACACACACACCCACACACTGTCTTTCTTACTGTAACACACACACACACACACACACACACACACTGTCTTTCTTACTGTAACACACACACACACACACACACACTGTCTTTCTTACTGTAACACACACACACACACACACACTGTCTTTCTTACTGTAACACACACACACACACACACACACACACTGTCTTTCTTACTGTAACACACACACACACACACACTGTCTTTCTTACTGTAACACACACACACACACACACTGTCTTTCTTACTGTAACACACACACACACACACACCCACACACTGTCTTTCTTACTGTAACACACACACACACACACACACACACACTGTCTTTCTTACTGTAACACACACACACACACACACACACTGTCTTTCTTACTGTAACACACACACACACACACACACTGTCTTTCTTACTGTAACACACACACACACACACACACACACTGTCTTTCTTACTGTAACACACACACACACACACACACTGTCTTTCTTACTGTAACACACACACACACACACACACTGTCTTTCTTACTGTAACACACACACACACACACACTGTCTTTCTTACTGTAACACACACACACACACTGTCTTTCTTACTGTAACACACACACACACACACACTGTCTTTCTTACTGTAACACACACACACACACACAGGCTTGTGCACGCACACACACACACACACACACTGTCTTTCTTACTGTAACACACACACACACACACACTGTCTTTCTTACTGTAACACACACACACACACACACACACTGTCTTTCTTACTGTAACACACACACACACACACACACTGTCTTTCTTACTGTAACACACACACACACACACACTGTCTTTCTTACTGTAACACACACACACACACACACTGTCTTTCTTACTGTAACACACACACACACACACACTGTCTTTCTTACTGTAACACACACACACACACACACTGTCTTTCTTACTGTAACACACACACACACACACACTGTCTTTCTTACTGTAACACACACACACACACACACTGTCTTTCTTACTGTAACACACACACACACACACACTGTCTTTCTTACTGTAACACACACACACACACACACTGTCTTTCTTACTGTAACACACACACACACTTCTTTGGGGGGGGGTTCACTGACAGCAAGACCTACATGAGGAAAGAGACTTTGGTCGCCATGCTGTCTTCCCTCAGTGTGACCTCCAGCTTAGCGCTCCTCTCCAGCCGGGACACCCGGACCTCCAGGAGGACGTGGTGGGCTGAGGACCAGCACACACATGTTATATATGTTATATATGTTATATATGTTACATGTTATATAGCGCTCCTCTCCAGCCGGGACACCCGGACCTCCAGGAGGACGTGGTGGGCTGAGGACCAGCACACATGTTATATATGTTATATATGTTATATATGTTATATATGTTATATATGTTATATATGTTACATGTTATATAGCGCTCCTCTCCAGCCGGGACACCCGGACCTCCAGGAGGACGTGGTGGGCTGAGGACCAGCACACATGTTATATATGTTATATATGTTATATATGTTATATATGTTATATATGTTATATATGTTACATGTTATATAGCGCTCCTCTCCAGCCGGGACACCCGGACCTCCAGGAGGACGTGGTGGGCTGAGGACCAGCACACACATGTTATATATGTTATATATGTTATATATGTTACATGTTATATATGTTACATGTTATATAGCGCTCCTCTCCAGCCGGGACACCCGGACCTCCAGGAGGACGTGGTGGGCTGAGGACCAGCACACATGTTATATATGTTACATGTTATATATGTTATATATGTTATATATGTTACATGTTATATAGCGCTCCTCTCCAGCCGGGACACCCGGACCTCCAGGAGGACGTGGTGGGCTGAGGACCAGCACACACATGTTATATATGTTATATATGTTATATATGTTACATGTTATATATGTTACATGTTATATAGCGCTCCTCTCCAGCCGGGACACCCGGACCTCCAGGAGGACGTGGTGGGCTGAGGACCAGCACACACATGTTACATGTTATATATGTTACATGTTATATATGTTACATGTTATATAGCGCTCCTCTCCAGCCGGGACACCCGGACCTCCAGGAGGACGTGGTGGGCTGAGGACCAGCACACACATGTTACATGTTATATATGTTACATGTTATATATGTTACATGTTATATAGCGCTCCTCTCCAGCCGGGACACCCGGACCTCCAGGAGGACGTGGTGGGCTGAGGACCAGCACACACATGTTATATATGTTATATATGTTATATATGTTACATGTTATATATGTTACATGTTATATATGTTATATATGTT
>JAOPHQ010005532.1:0-40000 GCA_030340625.1 Merluccius polli | reverse complement strand
CCCCCTGATCAGCGGAGGATCAGTATGTATTCACGCAGCATTTCTCATCCGTTCGGTCGGTTGTTCTCTCACCTGTGGCTGAACTTACATAAAGATAAGCGAGGGCGTGTGCATCCCACCTGGTCCCGCCCCCCGTTCAGGAAGAAGTCAACATGGCCGATTGGGATGGAGATCCCAAAAACTGTTTGAGGAAATAAGAGGTATGTTATGTTACACAACATAACATACTGTACCTCTACAGGTGTCCCGCCTCCACCCAACACGCACTGGTCACATTGGTGTGTGTGTGTGTGTGTGTGTGTGTTTCTCACAGTCCGAGTCGGTGTGGATAACGTCCACAAACAGAGCGTCGCTGGGGTCCAGGCGGTTGAACAAGTCGGTCTTCTTGAACATGGGACCAGCGGGGTCCAGACCTGGACAGCAACAGGACACCACTGATGCAAAGCATTCATTCACAGGGCTAGGGTTAGTTAGGGTTAGGGCTAGTTAGGGCTAGGGTTAGTTAGGGGTAGGGTTAGGGTTAGTGTTAGTTAGAGTTAGTTAGGGTTAGGGCTAGTTAGGGTTAGGGTTAGTTAGGGCTAGTTAGGGTTAGGGCTAGTTAGGGTTAGGGTTAGTTAGGGTTAGGGCTAGTTAGGGTTAGGGCTAGTTAGGGTTAGTTAGGGTTAGGGTTAGGGCTAGTTAGTGTTAGGGCTAGTTAGGGTTAGGGTTAGTTAGGGTTAGGGCTAGTTAGGGTTAGTTAGGTTTAGGGTTGGTTAGGGATAGTTAGGGTTAGGGTTAGTTAGGGTTAGGGTTGGTTAGGGTTAGGGTTGGTTAGGGTTAGGGCTAGAGTTAGTTAGGGGTAGTGTTAGTTAGGGTTAGAGCTAGTTAGGGTTAGGGTTAGTTACTAACAAATTGCTTAAAAGTTGGAAAAACAGATATTAGTCAGTCTGTCTCAATTCGTTTTTATTCCAACCCATCTCAGAGACACATGAAGAGCTTAAAATGATTTTTGTATTAATATCAGTTAATCACTTTCAAGGCCTCCAACTGCAACCAGGGAAGCCGACTGAAGTGGATCATTTAAATCAAGTCCTCCTCACCTGTGATTCGTCCGATCTTGCCCTCGAACATGGTGCCCACAAACCCGGCCACATGCGCCCCGAGACTCACGCCGATCAGGTGGAAGGACTCCAGCCCACAGCCCTGAGGCTGCTGGGAAACACAACGCCATCATATCCGTCTAGACGCCATGAGGCCTTGTAGTCGGTGTTTAGACACCACACTAATATCAGAGCCTTCTTCTATTTCTGGTCTCAACTTCATTTTGTTATCTTTCTGTGCCGTAGAAAGAGACAGAGTAGGGTATCTGCAGGTTTCAGCAAGTCAAATGTAAGACTTTTTAAGACCTTTTTAATACCTCCTTGAATGAAATGTAAGACCTAAAACACGTGATGGTGGGGGGGATCCGCTGTATTACAACCCAAGCATAGCGTGTGTGTCACTCAGTGAGACTCATTCAGCTTGAATTTACTTTTACCCAGAATGCATCTGACCTCTTCTGGGTTGGCAACAGACGCGAGCCAACTTCGGAAACGGACGTCTTCCAGCCAACTGTCCTTGAATTTGCACTTACCCATTGTCGCAGACTAGCTAGCAAGCGCGCTGATAACCGTTTATATATGCAGCTAGCAAGAAAGAAGCCTCTCTACATGTCCTTCCAGAAAAGTCCCGCCAGAAAAATGCCCCGACAAATTTAAGACCTTGAGTTACAGTATTTAAGATCAGCATATGACATTTTTAACAAATTTAAGACTTTTTAAGGCCTTAAATTTAGAAACATGAATTTAAGACTTTTTAAGGCCTTAAATTTAGAAACATGAATTTAAGACTTTTTAAGGCCTTAAATTTAGAAATATGAATTTAAGACTTTTTAAGGCCTTAAATTTAGAAACATGAATTTAAGACTTTTTAAGGATGCGCGGACACCCTGCAGAGGTATATTTCACTTGGTTTCAGAAATCCCCGGTCCGCTGTGATGCCTTATGAATTGATTGGCATTTTTTTGTGTTCTTCACCCCTGCAGTTCATTTGTATAGACCAACCCTTGTGTGAATACAAGGTCCTCATCAGCTAAATGAAGCCAACATGATATGGTCAAGATGATTGGTGGAGGCACCACATCTGTTTTGAACATTCCACACATGAAATTCAATAACATTTTTGTCAAATTTTTATTGTATTTATTTTAGTGATGACGTTATTAACACGAGATTCTTCATCGGCGATAATATATATTTTTTTCGAACCGAAATCCTCCGGTAGCACCCCCCCCCCCCCCCCCCTGCTCAACAATCGGCAAAAGGCTCCGGTAGCACCCTCTTTTAGTCGTTATTTAGGTATTGTAAGTCATTATTTAGGTAGCACACACATATTATGCACGCCTTTCCTTTGACAGCATTCTAATGAGCCACTTTAATCTAGATTAACCTAGATTAATTCCAAGATTACAATTAGATTAATCTAGATTAAAGAAATTAATCTATGCCCATCTCTAATTTATTTTATACATTTTAACCCTATACTCTGGACACTACTGCACAGCTATAGTAACCCAATATTACCACATATCTTCCTTGAAGATTCCCCTGAACACCCAGGACACCAACAGGCTACACGCTAACACGACTGAACACACCTGGCCAGGTGAGTGCACCCGGGGCTCCTCCCTCACCTGCAGCTTTTTGATGAGACCGGAGATCTGCAGAGCCACCTCCTTGTAGGAGTCCACCGCCTGCATGTAGCCGAAGGAGGCGCCGCACACCCAGTCCACCACCAGGACGTTGGAGTCCTCCGCCCGCAACACCGCCCTGGCTAGCTTCGTCACCCAGGATGGACTGCTGCCCAGCGCCCTGGGGGGGGGGGGCAGAGAATATGTAGCATCACATGCATATCTAGTAGCCTAATATGCTAGCATGTTGAATATGTAGCCCCCCCCCCCCCCCACCTGTATCCATGGATGATGATCTTGGTGGGCCGGGAGCAGCTGAAGGGGGTCTGCTGGCGGTGGGTGATGGGGGTATCTGGGCTGAAGAGACTGGGACAGTCTGGGTTCTCCCGGGTCAGGAGGAGGTACTGGACCCGGTGCTGCGCCCGGTGTCCCTGGCGGTACTCCTGGAGTGAGGTGTTGTTAAGTTCAGCACACTCTTCTCTCTGCTCCACCGCCACACCTGACCCACAACAACACAACCCCACCACTGTGAGGATCAATGTTAACACAACCCAATACAACACAACCCCACCACTGTGAGGATCAATGGTAACCCAATACAACACAACCCCACCACTGTGAGGATCAATGTTAACACAACCCAATACAACACAACCCCCTATCACTGTGAGGATCAATGTTAACACAACACAACCCAATACAACACAACCCCACCACTGTGAGGATCAATGTTAACACAACCCAATATGCGTTAGCTACAGGAGATGAAGCAGATGAGGGCAGACCCAGACTTACCCAGACCCAGACCCAGCAGCATTAGGACCTGTGCCAGATGAACGGTGATCAGCACCCTGGCCATCTTAGAGCTGTGGAAACCAGAGCTGCGGACGTAGGATCGATAAAACTCGATCAATCCCAGACGGGGATCAGCATCAGAAAGTACAGGACGATAGTAGAAATTAGAGACAAAAAAAAAAGAGACACCAAAAACAACGAAAAATAATAACCATAACTAAATAGGTGATCATTGGTTAGGGTGAGGGTTACCCTAGGTTTAGGGTTCACCCAAACTCTAAACCTAACCCTAACCCTAAACCCTAACCTTAAACCCTAACCCTAACCCTAGGGTTAGAATCAGGGTGAACCCTAACCATAACCCAGGGTGAGGTTTACCCTAACCTAGGGTTAGGATCAGGGTGAACCCTAACTATAACCCAGGGTGAGGTTGACCCTAACCTAGGGTTAGGATCAGGGTGAACCCTAACTATAACCCAGGGTGAGGGTTAACCTAACCATAACCCAGGGTGAGGTTGACCCTAACCTAGGGTTAGGATCAGGGTGAACCCTAACCCTAACTCAGGGTGAGGGTTAGACGGTAGTTAGACTGGCTCCATACCTCCGGTCTGGTGTAGGTTGGGGTTCTGGTCTGTCCAATCTAGGGTCCAGCAGGCATGGCTAGGTAGATGAAAGCAAGACTCCTCCTTCTAGTGGCAGTTCTTCTCTGTAATAATGTCCGTTTGTAAGACTTGAAGTGTGGCTTACAATGTAGTTCACAGGGAGCCTTTGTGTGTGGGAGACCGAGAGAGAGAGAGAGAGAGAGAGAGAGCGAATTCATGACCTAATTGGTGCTGAATGGCTGTTTGTTTTGAAGGCTGGACTCTGGCCTCACTGTTCAATACTGTGTGTGTGTGTGTGTGTGTGTGTGTGTGTGTGTGTGTGTGTGTGTGTGTGTGTGTGTGTGTAATGGTTACCCCTCCTATCTCCAAGAGCCCCAGAGGGTCGTAGTCACTCAAATCCAACATCCATCAGGGGGTTTTCGGGGACACTGAGAGGGTTAGGGTTAAGGTTAAGGTTAGGGTTTAGGGTTAGGTGTCAGGGTTAAGGTTAGGGTTTAGGTTAGGATTAAGGTTTAGGGTAAGGGTTAAGGTTAGGGTTAAGGTTGGGGTTTAGGGTTAGGGATTAGGGTTAAGGTCAGGGTTAAGGTTTAGGGTTAAGGTTTAGGGTTAAGGTTAGGGTTTAGGGTTAGGGTTAGTGTGGGGATAGATTAGGGGTCAGGGAAAGGGCTATGGTTAGGGTTAGGGGTTATGGTTAGGTTAGGGGTTAGGGTTAGAGGGTTAGGGTTAGGGTTAGGGGGTTAGGTAAGGGGTTAGGTAAGGGGTTATGGTTAGGGTTAGGTTAGGGGTTAGGGTTAGAGGGTTAGGTAAGGGGTTAGGTAAGGGGTTATGGTTAGGCTAGGTAAGGGGCTAGGTTTAGGGTTAAGGTTAGGATTGGTTAGGGTTAGGGTTAGGGTTAGGTTAGGTGTCAAGTTTAGGGTTAAGGTCGGGTTAGGGTTAGGTTAGGGGTAAGGCTAAGGTTAAGGTTAGGGTTAGGGTTAGGTAAGGGGTTAGGTTTAGGGTTAAGGTTAGGATTGGTTTAGGGTTAGGTTAGGGGTTAGGTAAAGGGTTAGGGTTAGCGGGTTAAGGTTAGGGTTATGTTTAGGGTTGGGGTTAGGGTTAGGCAAGGGGTTAGGTTTAGGGTTAAGGTTAGGATTGGTTTTGTAGGGTTCGGTTAGGGGTTAGGTAAAGGGTTAGGGTTAACGGGTTATGGTTAGGGTTGTGGTTAGGGTCAGGATAGGGTTGGGTCTGGGGTTAGCGGGTTAGGGTAAGGGTTAGGGTTAGGTAAGGGGTTAGGTTTAGAAAAAGGTTTAGGTTAGGTATCAAGTTTCAGGGTAGGGTTAGGTTTAAGGTTAAGGTTAGGGTTGGGTTTTTAGGGGTTATGGTTGGTGTTTAGGGTTAGGTTTAGGGTTAGGGTCACGTAGGCAGAGCGAGGGTTTGGGGTTAGGTTAGAATCAGGTAAGGTTAGGGAGGGGGTAGAGTCAGGATGAGAGGTCTGTACGGACTGAACTCATCCCTGCCGGATCGGGCATGTAGACTCTACCTCCCTCCACTCCCTCACTTTTATGAGGGAAGAGAGGAGAGAAGAGAGAAGAATGGATGGTATGTTGACCAAGGTAAGTGAAAAGATGGTTGCTTTGTTGGGTTAGGGGTCAAGGGTTAGAGTTAGGTTTAGAGGGTTAGGGTAGGGAAGTAGAGTCAAGGTGAGAGGTCTGTACGGACTGAACTCACCCCTGCCGGATCGGGCATGTAGACTCTACTTCCCTCTATTCCCTCATTTTTATGAGGGAAGAGAGGAGAAAAGAGGGGTAATTAAAAGCTAATCCAATGGTTAAGGTAATTTTAATTGTGTAACAGGGTATTATGTGATCTGAACTAGAGTATTTGTATAGAATAATGCTGGTATACTTTTGTAGTTGTCTTTTTCTAGAGTAAAAATGGGTAGAATCAGACCGGGAATGTTCTAGCTGTAGCCTTGAATAAAACCCATGGTTTTTGATCGTGGCGTCCGGCCTTGAACAGGGTCCCTTGTTGCATCACTTTCAACCATTTTTATTTTTTTAAAAATATTTTTTTTATTTTTTAACAATTATTTATTTTCAAACGTGTGAATCAAAGGTATTTGTAAAACAGATGTGCTTTAAAGGGCCCTACTGGCCATCAAGGTAGAATTAAGTTCTTATAAGTAGGAGGTAGTGTTTGACGAATAATTAATACAGAAGGAAGGAACTGATTGAGGGGTGAAAGAAGGAGCGTTTTACAATATATGAATCGTCTGTCATAACAAGGAATCTTAATAAAAGCATGACAAGGAATGTTGAACTATATACAAAAGGAAAATTGAACTATATATATACACACACACACAATCAGTAATAAAAATAATAATAAATGATAAATAATAATAATAAATAATAATTATAAAACTATGTACAAATTGAACTGGTAATATAAAATAATCAAGAAACCCTACCTATGTAAACATTGATTGTAATACGAGAACCTTTTAACAAAACAACCTGTGAAATAATGAACCGTCGTACTATATACATTTAACTTGAGGAAAACCACGTTTCATTAAGCCCCTGGGGGAATGTTGTGTCAAGTCTCTTAATCCAATGACGTTCAACCTTCCTCCTCTGCGGGGTTGACCAGTGTGGGTCATGCTCCAGACCCCTGAGGGTTAGGCTGTCTAGTCCATGGTACTGGAAATGTCGCACGAGGTGCGTATTGTTTTTGATGTTGTTCTTGATGTTATATCTATGTTGGGAGAGACGCGCCCCCAACTTGTTGCGCGTCTCCCCCACATATTGCAGCGGGCATCTCCTGCATTTGATGATGTAAACCACGTTGGAGTGGGTTAGGAAGATTGTCTTCGGGATATGGTAGGATGCACCCGAAGTGCGGTTCTTGACGGTCTTATTTTCCGGTGCTTTCGTGTGGACCATTGGTGGCTTCAATTTAGCCCTAACCAATAGGTCTTTAAGGTTGGGGCTTTTCTTATAAGCCGAAATAATTCGAAATTTGTCCAGTGTAATGGTGTTTGCCATTTTTTCCTCAAAGTTGTTTTTTAGTTTGCGGTTTAGATTTACTGTATAATTCGAATAGACCGACACCAGGGGGATTACTTGTCGCGCGTCCGGTGTTGTGGTCGTCCTCGTTGTGTGGGGTCCGTAGACATTCCCGTGTGTCTGCCGCAGGAAGGATCTGCTGTATCCCCTCCTGCGTAATACCTGAAAAAGTGTCTTGACCGCTCGGTCCCTGTCTACCTGCCTGGAGCAGATCCTCTGGAACCGGAGTAATTGTGATTTTAATATTCCTCTAAACACGTGCTTGGGGTGGAAACTGTTTTTATGGAGGAGGGCATGTGTGTCCGTTGGTTTGAAGTATACTCTGGTGTCCAGGATGCCCGTCCGAAAGAAGTCTGGACCTTTAAATGTAATAGTGTCCAGGAAATTAATTTGTTTGTTGTCCATAACTGGGTCCAGTTTTATTGACGCGTGGTGGTTATTAAGCGTTTTAACAAACTCAGTAAATTCCTCATAGGAATGGGTCCATATTCCCCAAATGTCGTCCAGGTATCTAAAATATTGGACCGGGAGCACACTGCATTTCTGGAATACAGTGTTCTCCCAGTCCGCCATATAGATATTGGCATAAGCCGGGGCAAAGCGTTTGCCCATGGCTGTCCCTTTAATTTGGAGGTAGTACTGTTCGTCGAACAGGAAGTCGTTACGCGTCAAGCTCAGGTGTAGTAGTTCGAGCAGTTCTACGTCAGGTCTGTTTACATCCGGGTATTTGAGCAGCCATTTCTTTACGGCTGCCATCCCCAGGGGAATGTCAATGTTTGTGTACAGGCTGTTTACGTCCATAGTGAACAAGAAGCAAGGCTCCTCTACGCGCATGCGCCGTATGCGCTGGACGAAGTCCTGGGTATCACGGATGTAGCTGGGGTGTAGGGTGGAGAGCGGCGTGAGGAAGGAGTCCAGATACTCCGCCACGCCGTAGCTCTCACTGCCGCAGTCGGAGACGATGGGACGTCCGGCTGGGACTCGGTATGGGACGGTCCACTTCCCCGGGGGCTTGTGGATTTTGGGCAGAAGATAGAAGTATCTGGGTCTATGGGGGTGGGACCCCTTTAGGTAAGTAACCTGTCTTTTAGAGAGGAACCCGCGTTCCCGCAGCCTCTCCAGCAGGTCCGAGACGAGGCCCGCCGTGGCCGGGGACATGGTCTGTGTTAGGGGGACGTAATACGTTGTGTCGCCGAGCTGGCGGTGGGCCTCCAGGACGTAGTCCGTCCTGTCCATGAGGACCGAGGCGCTGCCCTTGTCCGCGGGTTTTATTACTATGGACGTGTTTTTGATTAGTTCACGTAACGCGTGTTCCTCCTGGGTGGAGAGGTTGGGTCTATCGGGGAATTGTCGTGTATCCGTTATTGTTTTCATGTCCGCGGCGATCAGGGACCGCACTTGTGGGGGTAGTTTGGTGGGGTCCGGTTCCCAAAGGGAAGGGGGTAGGAAGGATTTGTTTTGTGGGGTTTTGGAGGGGCCGAAATAAGCGTTGAGTTTTATTTTCCTATGGTACTGGGTGAGGTCCACCGCCAGGGACCTGCGTTGGTCCCTGGCGGCGTTCCAGGTGGGGACGAAGGAGAGCCCCTTCTTAAGGAGCCTGGTCTGGTCTTCCGTTAGGGACAGGTGTGCCGAGAGGTTGATTACCTCCTTGTCCTGGTTCAGATTAGGCGAAGCCCCAAAGGGGGCCTCGCCTAATCTAAAAAAGACTTCCAGGCCTGCCACATGAGCTCAGCGGTCTCAGGGGTCCAGTGAATGTTATCGGCCCCTGTGGAGAAGGACTCCCTCTCCAGCCGCGGGATATGGCGGCCCGTATCTCTGATCAGGAAGTTTAGTGTTTTGATTTTAGCAATGGTCTGTTTTGGCAGGTACTCCGACATATTAATGATGGGGATGAGGATTTCCGCCTGTGGGAAAGCCAACTTGGCCGCCTCCAGCATACCGTGGAGGTCTTTTTTTAGCAGGGTGGTGTTCCCCTGGGTCCTATTATTAAGGCCGAATGACAGGAGGACTTTGGTGACGGCGTGCGAGACCGGCGTCTTGTTTCTAAGTAGGTTGTTAGCGTGGCTTAAGTTGGCTCCTGGGTAGCAGTCTACCTGGATCCTGTTGTCAGGAATATGTGGCAATCTAGAGATGTTTGAGTCACCAGCAATGATGATTGGTCTCGTGGGGGTCAAATACCAATTCAGATATTTGTCCCCATTGTGGGCATGGGAATGGTCTGGGTGCAGGGGTGCTGTTGCCCCGTGATGTGATCAGTGACCTGGGGTGTAGTCTGGGTAGTATGGGGAAAACGGGACTACGGTCTAGGTGTGCGTCAGCGTACAGTAAGTGAGGTGATTTGTTTGGGGACATGTCTGTCGGGGAGAACGGTAACGGTGTGTTTTCTCGTTCCAGGTTGTTGGTCTTCCGTTGGCGCTTCACCGGCGGTGGCGTGTTGCCGCCCTCTACTGGTCGTGTGGTGGAAGGCCCGGCTGCCGGTAAGGGGCTTTGGGGAGGGCCTGTGTTGGATGTGCCCTGGATGGGGCTTTGTGGTTGTGGGGGTTTGGTCATCAGTGCCTCGAGGGCTTTTGTTGCCTGGTCAAGGTGGTTGGTTTAATCCTGACTAGGTCTTTTTTTGCCCATTTGACTGCAATCTGCAGTGCTGTTTCCCAGTCGTCTGTTGATAAACGGTTTATTTCTGTTCCTACTCCTTCAATTACAGACCGGTAATGTCCCTCCAATATTTGGAGGGTCGTGTATGTCCAGTTCTTGGCATTGTATTCTTTAATGCTGGTTGTTTGGGCGGTGGGAAACGCTGGCCTGACACTGTTTGTGAGGCCGTCCTGTATGCGTTTAAGCCTTATGGGCGTCTCTGTTGTCGGTGAGCAATTTGCATGCTGCAGGTGGTGGTAGGCCTTGATGTATTTATTGAAAACTCTGATTAGGAGTTGGAAGTCGGTCTTTGGGCTTGCCATGATGAAATCTGTAAGACCATAAGAGAGGATAGAGATGGTAAGGTAATATAAAGTGGGTTTGAAGAGAGCCCGTTCTTTCGATGGCCCTGGCTGGTTAGGTTTGTATAAGTTATCTCGATGACCCCCCCCACCTCGTCCGACGACTGGGCAGTTGAATGGGGGATCAAAGGCAATGCACTCGCCAATAACTAGTCATCCGCGGCTCTCTTTTCCCATATTACCAAACAATGAAATGTATGTTTGTCTTGTTGTGAATGCCAACTGATTTTGAATTATAGACTTGAAGGGTTACATTATAAAATGTATGGAAGTCAATAGGAGTTTTGAGTCTGGTTAGGTTGGAGGCACGTCCATGTATTGGTATATATATTTATTTATTTAAATAAATAAGATTCATGGCTGGAGCGAGCGTTAACTGGGATGAAACGGGTTTAATTATCCTATCTTACGTTGGCCTGTTTTGGGAATATTTTGTGGTTCTGTGTCATATTTCTTTGATAAAGAGTTCATGTTGAGTTCAAATAGATTTAGAAAACTATTTTCATTGTTTTGGGGGGGACTTGAGTTGCGTTGTTGATTGGCGTTAGTAAGAGTCATCGTCTGAGTTGAATTGGGTTTAATAGCCTTGTAGAGGCTAAACCTAAAGCTTAAAGCCACTGAGGGCTGCTAGAACAGGTTAACTTAAGATTGACGCGCTTGCCGGCCACTGAAGGAGACAGACGACTTCCTGGTTGGGTACTTTGCATGCTTCTTTATTTTTCTCACCATAACGATCATACGAAACATCCATTAACGGTGTGAACAAAAGTCCATCATGCACCATTTCCCAATGCTGACTCGCCTGCCGTAGCGTGGCGGAGCAGAGCGGTCGAAAACTGTTAGCTCTTCCGACTAGCAACACCTCAACGCGGAAACACTAGTTCCCACCTTTGTAACCCCTCTTCCTGGTGCACTGAGGACACCTACTGGCCCCTCACAGACACACACCTAAACACAGAAATGGCTCATACATACCGGCCCCTATTGTAATGGCTAACAGACATACAATTCTTTCCAAATACACATTGAGCCATAAAAATGAATACAATAAGCACAATTTACCCAATATAGTTTCCTGTAACTCATTCAAGCCCATAAACCTATTACTCTTTAACCTCGTGCAGCAAACAAAGTTTTGTCACAGGACGCTCAATAACACTGGACTTTGTCTGCAGACGCACTGAGCGCACCAGTCCCCTCTTGTCACGAAAAGACTCCAAGACCTTTCCTAGTGGCCATGAACCTCGTGGAGCTGTAGTATCCATTATGACCACAATATCCCCAGGCTTGAGATTCTTCTTTTCCTGGTTCCATTTTTGCCTCTCCTGCAACAAAGGTAAGTACTCCCGTACCCATCGTTTCCAGAAAAGGTCGGATATGTATTGAACCTGTCTCCATCTTCTTTTTACATAGAGATCATGTGGTTCAAACAATCCAGGGGGTAAAGACGGTTTCCCTTTAAGGAGCAGAATATGATTGGGAGTGAGCGGCTCCAGATCGTTTGGATCGTCCGAGAGTTTGGTGATGGGCCGATCGTTCAAAATGGCTTCAGCTTCGCACATTACGGTTTGAAGCCCATCGTCGTCCAATCTCTGCTGTTTAAGCACGGAACTCAAAATCCTCCTCACGATGCGGATAACCCGCTCCCAGACTCCACCATGATGTGAACCTGCTGGTACATTGAAACACCAATTAACTCCATCTTTCCGCAAAGCTCCTTGAATTTGCCCATGATTCAATGACGCCAGAGCCTCCCTTAACTCTCTCTCTGCTCCGATGAAGTTGGTCCCGTTGTCGGATCGGATGAGAGTGACTTGACCTCTCCTGCAGATGAAACGGCGAAGGGCATTAATACATGCGTCTGTATCCAAAGAATTAGCCACTTCCAAGTGGACCGCTCTGCAGGCAAGACAGGTGAAAATCACACCATAACGTTTAGCTGTTCCTCTTCCTTTACTCACAACAATAGGTCCGAAATAGTCGACCCCGACGTTGGTAAATGGTGGATGGTCCGGCAGAATCCTTTCCTTTGGGAAATCTGCCATCTTTTGCTCCATCGCTCTTCCATTGTACCTCCTGCAGAAACCACATTCCGTTATGACCTTTCTCACGGCTGCGTTGGCGCTTATGACCCAATACTTTCTTCTCATTGTGGACAGCGTGTGGTTACGGCCACTGTGACCGAGCTGCTTGTGAATGTACTTTATAATGAGAGTGGCAACCTGCTGATCCTTGGGGAGGATAAGTGGATGTTTTGTTTCCTCCGGCAAGGAGCCTCTCGTCAGCCGCCCTCCAACTCTCAAAACCCCCTTGTCCAGATATGGATCCAGCCTGTAGATGACACTCTGCCTGCTCACAGTAGCTCCGCCAGATGACAGTGCAGCAATCTCCTCTGCAAATCCTTGTTGCTGGGAGTACTGGATGATAGCAAGCTCCGCCTCCCAGAGATCCTTTGCCGACAGAACTTGTCCTGCTGGTGACTGAGGTCTTGATTTGGTGGAATTGGAGGCGTCTGCCTGTCTCCTCCTGCTCTGCCTTCCCAAGAGAACGCCCTTCAGCTTAAGAAACCAGGCGACAGACACTTTCAGCTTCATCCAATCTGAAAAATATGCCATCAGCCGTCCAGTGGCCCCAGGCGAATCTTCCACATGGATGACATTCACCATGGCTTCCTTTTTTACCTCTATGTCGTCTAGAGCTATCACAGTCTCTACAACGTTTGCTGGCCACTCGTCCTCCGGTCTGCACAAGAAGCTTGGACCCTTCATCCAACTGTTGCTTTGTATGAACTCTCCAACTCTTGCCCCTCTGGATGCAACATCGGCGGGGTTTTCCTTAGTGCTTACATACCGCCACTGTGTAGCTTTAGTGGCTCCTCTGATAGCCGAAATCCTATTGGCCACAAATGTATGGAAGCGCTTGTCCTCATTTCTGATATATTTCAGCACCGAGGTGCTATCCGTCCAGAACGCTGACTCTTGAAGCTGGAGCTTTAACTCTGCTTTCAGCATGAGGTCAACACGAACCGCCAGAACTGCAGCAGTCAACTCCAACCGAGGAATAGTGATGGTCTTTAAAGGTGTAACTCTCGCCTTTCCCAGTAGGAATGCAACATGGATGTCATTTCTGTTGTTCTGAATCCTGAGGTAAGTGACGGCTCCATACCCTGCTTCGCTGGCATCCGAAAAATGATGTAGCTGAGCATGCGTAGGATGTCCAAAGCCCTTAGGTTTAACGCACCTCTCAACCTTAAACTCAGGCAGCGCATCCAGGTCCTCCATCCATCTAGTCCACTGATGCAAAATGTCCTGGGGTATGGTCTCATCCCATCCAACTTTCCTCCTACAAAGCTCCTGCATCATGATTTTGGCGGGCAAAACAACTGGTGCAAGAAATCCGAGAGGATCGTACACTGAACTGGAGACAGATAACATTCCTCTTCTGGTGCAAGTCTTTTGCTGGATCTCCATCCTGAAGTTAAATGCATCTGTCTCAACACACCACTGCAGGCCGAGGGCTCTCTCCACTGGAAGTTTATCCCTATCCAGGTTAAGCTCACTCAGCTCTTTAGCTCTGTGTTCCTCTGGCAGAGTTTGCAGCATGGTGCGATTGTTGCCGATCCACTTGGTGAGTGTGAAACCTCCCCTTTGACAGAGCGACATCAGATCCTTGACCATGGTACTGGCTTCCTCTTCAGAGCCCATGCTCTTCAGACAATCGTCAACATAAAAGTTTTCCTTGACTGTTTGAGCCACCGCAGCTGGAAAGTCGGACTGATTGTCCTCTGCTGTTTTTCTCAAAGCGAAGCTGGCACAGCTTGGAGAGGACACCGCACCGAACAGATGAACAGTCATCCGAAACTCGGCCACCTGCTTGGTTAAATCTCCGTTTGGCCACCACAAGAAACGCAAAAAATCTCTGTCCTCCTCCACGACCTTGACCTGGTGGAACATTGATTGTATGTCGCCCATAATTGCCACTGGCTCCTGTCTGAACCTTATGAGGACTCCAAGCAATGTACTTGTAAGATTGGGGCCTTGCAAGAGCTGCTTATTCAATGATGTTCCCTTGAATGCCGCACCACAGTCGAAAACCACCCGCAGAGCCTTCTTCCTTGGATGATATACGCCATGGTGGGGGAGATACCAAATCTTGCCACTGGCCCTTTCAAGCTGCTGTGCAGGTACTTGTTCTGCATAACCTTTGCTGATCATCCCATCCAGGTAGGTTTTATACTCCTCATAAAACTCCTCATTCTTAAGGAACTTCCTCTTCAGACTCAGCAACCTTTGTTTCACCACAGAGAAGTTGTTGGGCAGAGACACGACGTCCTTCTTAAAGGGCAGCCTTAAGCTGTAGTGACCTTTGTTGAGCGATGCAGAATTTTCCGCCATCTCCATGAACTTAACGTCCTCTCTTGAGAGTCCCTTCTCCTCTGTGGCTCTCTCGTTAAAGTCATGGTTGTACTGCTCGCTTAACATTTGTTCCAACCGGCTCACCGAAATCCTGTTGACACTTACTGAAGGGTGCTTGACTTCCAAGCTGCTGCCGTTTCCATGCACAGGACCATTAATGACCCAACCCAGCGCTGTTCTTATAGCGTATGGGCCTTCCCCATGGCTATTTACGACCTCCCAGGGCTCCAACATCCTGGGAGCGTTGCTACCAATCAACAAATCGACGTTAGCCATTAAACTGGGGATTTTTACCTCTGACAGGTATGGCCATTTTGCCAGATCCTCTTCCTTCACAATGTTGTCCAGACTTACAGGCATCTTCTTCTGAGTCAGGACTTCAGGCAGTTTATAGAAAAGGTTGTTTTCCAAGCCAGATACCTCCAGGCTAGACAGTGAATAAGCTGGGACGACCCTTTCCTGTCCCATGGTTTGAAGGAGAAAACTGGTTCGTCGACCAGCAATGTTGAGTCTTTGCATGAGGTGCTCCGAACAAAAGGTGGCTGTGCTGCCAGGATCCAAAAAAGCGTATGTGCTGATTACACGATCACCTTTGGCAGACTTAACTTGGACTGGAAGGATGGAAAGAAAACAGCGACCGTCTCCGGCCCCTGTATGTCCACATGTTTGATGAGATGCTGATGTCACAGGCTCCTTGAACCTTGAATCTGCTCTGTCTTTGTCCCTTTTGTCGACGTGGAGCACGCTGGGATGATTCTGGCCACAAACCCTGCAGACCAGACGTTTGTCGCACTGTCGGCTCAAGTGCCCAGCACATAAACAGCCGAAACAAAGCCCCTGTTCCTTTAGGAAGCTTATTCTATCTCTGTGCTTCTTTCTTGTAAACTGTTGACATTTTTCCAATAAATGATTTCCGGAACAAAACACACAGGTTGACTTCATTAAAGAGCCATGTGGTGATGTACCTCCCTTTGAATCCCTGGAGCTCTCAGCTGATTGCACAGGTACAATTGTGGTGGCAAAACTATTTCCTCTGATTTTGTTTAGTGGTTGCGATTTCATCCTGGTGCTGGCTTTAATGCTAGATGATCCAGATGCCACATCACGAATGTCGCCGAAAAGAGGGTCAGATATGATTTGAACCTGTTTTTCAATAAATGCAACCAGGTCTTTAAAAATTGCTCTTTGTCCAGATTTTTCCAATATGTCATGTGCGACGATCCTCCACCGCTCCCTCAGTTTGTATGGCAATTTAGACATGACAGCTCTCATGTTAGTTGGAATATCCAATTCTCGAACGTACTTTAGCTTCTCCATGACGTTACAACATGACCGCAGGAACAGAGAATAGTTTTGCAGTGTATTTACATCCTCTGCCTTTACTGTAGGCCAGGCCAAGACCTTTTCAATGTATGCGGTGGCGATCTTAAACTCATTACCAAAGTGTTGTTGAAGTAACAGTTTTGCCTGAGAATAACCATACTCTGGAGCCATATGCTGGCAACTTCGAACCAGTTCCCGTGGCTGTCCTCTTGTAAATTGTTCGAGGTAATACAGACAATCACCTCCGCTGACCTTCTGCTCCACACCTTGCTCAAATGCTCTCTGGAAGGAAATGAACGTAAGAGGGTCTCCGTCAAATACGGGAATGTCTCTTGCTGGCAATAACATTAAACGTTGCTGGTATACGAGGGCTGATGTTATTTCGTTCTGCTTTTCCATTATAGCACAAATGCTTGCAAATTGCCTTTCTTCCAGTGGCTGAGCGTTCAACAGTGTGTGTCCCAAAGGCTGTGTAGATGCATTTAATGGAGTTGTGGAATAAACATCTTGCACGTTTGGATCCATCCACCCACTGGTGCATTGCTGGCTAGCCTCCCTTGCTAGCATAGCGGCTGGTGCTGGGTTGAATGTTGGCAATGACCAATCCTTTGACGGCTGTTTATTCTGATTTACAGGTCTGTATGCCTTGGCCATTGGGTTGAGCTTGGTAAGTGTCGTTTTGGTTTTCTTGTCCAGGTAGGAACTCATTGCATTTGTTGATGACTTAGAAACACTTTGGATGTCAGAGGCCTGCAAGACTGCTAGCTTAGCAGTGGATGCGGCTAGCTTGGTTTCCAACTCGAGCTGTTCCTTTTTCCTTTTGAGCTGTTGTTCTTGTTCCTCCAGAGCATGCATTTTCTGTAATGCTGCAGCTTGAGCGAGCAACGCAGCTCTTTCGGCTTCTGCTTTAACTCTTGTTGAAGAGGCGGTGCTTGACCTTCCACTCCTTGAGCTTTTTCTGCTTGAGTGCTTGCTTGCCACATTTGAAATACTGTCCTCTGGGTTCACATCATCTTTGTCATCATCATTGTAAACCTTTAATGAATGAGCAGCACCTGGTAATGTTTGCTCAACACCTGATAACCATTTGTTCACATTAGAAATACATTCATCATTGCATATCATTTTTGCTTTGAACCATATGTCATGTTTTTCTTTTTCATCCTCTGGTAAAATACCCATCAAAGAACCATGAATACCCTTGACTTCATCACACAAATCAACAAGATCATGAAGAACACATTGTACCTTTAATGTATCCTTGTTTTGCATGAGCATTTGCATATCTTCTCTTAATTTACCCGCTTTGTTTAGTTTAGCTTTCCGAGTTTTTTGCAACCTTTCGAGTTTTTCGGCAAAAGCCTTTGCAGTTAATGTTACAACACGTTTTTCTTTGTCCTTTAGCACACCAACGCCATCACTGTTAATGTTTATTTCAGCTGGATGCATGATGGCCTCAATGGGCTCTTCCGATGTTTGATCCATGATGCTTTCCCCAATGAAACAAAGTTTTTAAGTTCGAGTTAATTACCCTCCCTCTTTGACCACCAATGCATTGGACTTACGCCCCTGGGATATAGTAAACAGCTGTGCGCAAAAACATAAATGGCCATTCATAAATTTGTAGCGCTACTACTCACGGTGGGCGCCATGGTGATCCCGTTGTGGTTGTGCTGCGCTGCCGGCGTATGGAGCTCTCGGCTCCCGGTGTCCTCGGTGTAGCTGCTCCAACGGCGACAGGTGCTGGATGCTAACAGCGTTAGCATGCGACGGCGTCCTCTGGCCGGTCCCCGGTGTCCTCGCGCTGGCTTGGCGTGGCTCCAAACAAAGCAGATGCTGTGGCTAACAGCGTTAGCATGCGACGGCGTCCTCTGGTCGGTCCCCGGTGTCCTCGCCTTGGCGTGGCTCCAAACGAAGCGAGTGCTGGGTGCTAACGGCGTTAGCGGATGTCGACTTCATGCCTGTCATGCAGCGGCGCCCTCTCGCCGCTTCGGATGACAACAGGTAGGCTCACGTAGGTGCAATGTTCGGTGTTTAGATGCTTGTGGCTTCTCTTTCCAGGGCGATGAAGCACGTTCATTAGCGAGTTTTCGACTTAAATGTAGAGGCTAAACCTAAAGCTTAAAGCCACTGAGGGCTGCTAGAACAGGTTAACTTAAGATTGACGCGCTTGCCGGCCACTGAAGGAGACAGACGACTTCCTGGTTGGGTACTTTGCATGCTTCTTTATTTTTCTCACCATAACGATCATACGAAACATCCATTAACGGTGTGAACAAAAGTCCATCATGCACCATTTCCCAATGCTGACTCGCCTGCCGTAGCGTGGCGGAGCAGAGCGGTCGAAAACTGTTAGCTCTTCCGACTAGCAACACCTCAACGCGGAAACACTAGTTCCCACCTTTGTAACCCCTCTTCCTGGTGCACTGAGGACACCTACTGGCCCCTCACAGACACACACCTAAACACAGAAATGGCTCATACAAGCCTATTTGCCTTTTTCTTGGGTTGGGATTGGTTTGTAATTGTGGTTTAGTATATCTAAAATCAAGAGTCATAGTCTGATTGTGGTATTAACCGGGAAAGGATTGGTTTTTTAGATTATTACGTTCTGTTATCTAGTTTTTGAATGGGTTGCATAACTGGTTTAGTATAACCGTGCTATCGAAATGTTAGGACACATCATCAGTAGTGGACCTCGGGATCATAGGATGTTTCGGCCATTACCAACTAGACACCCTCACCCAAGGAAGGCCCTCCTGAGATTGATCATTTCTCAGGATGTGTCAGATCCAAAATAGAATTGGGTTAGGGTTTGAATAATTGAGGGGTGATCATGTGAGTTTTAAGGTTTTTCATTCTTCTCTATCTGAGGTAGGTGAAACTGTATTTAATTATTACATTGTTTTATTTATGAAGAGTAATTTCTTTTCAGGGGGTAAGTATAACAGTTTTTTTTGAGTGAATATTGTTTTAGTTATGAAATTAACTGTGCGTATTCTATTGTTTTTGTTACAGGCGGTCGCTGAGTTACCACGGGAATCCAGTCAGGTTTCTCCGAGTTTTGGATAAGGCTGGTTTGGAGGTAAGTCTTGGATACGAGTCTACTAATTTGTTAATTAGGGAGAGAAAAGAGGGGGTCTAAGGGCCCTGAAGGTCTTGGGTTGCGAACTGAAGGGTCAAGCTAGTAGGATGTACTAAGGGATGGAGAGTAGAATGGTCCTAGGTCCCGTTGCATCCACGGCCTAGTCACCTAAGCCGGACTAGGGGACGGAGAGTGGAGAGGTCCTAGGTCCCGTTGCATCCACGGCCTAGTCACCTAAGCCGGACTAGGGGACGGAGAGTGGAGAGGTCCTAGGTCCCGTTGCATCCACGGCCTAGTTACCTAAGCTGGACTAGGGGATGGAGAATTTAGGGGTTGGAGAATTTAAAATTGAAGATCAATTGGTTTGGGGTAGGTAGGATTCAACCGTGTGTGGTGTAAGATGGGCTGTTGTGTGAGTGAGGCTAACCCTCGTAGAAGACTGGGTAACGATTAAGGTCCTGATACCCTGGACCACCACACCCTGCGTGCTGTTCCTAGAGTCGGAACCCAGGGGGGCCGCATACTTACCCCCTGACCAGCACAAACCAGTTGTTAACACCGCTAGGTAGCTCTGGTTTGGCCAATCAGGGCTGGAGTCAGGGTCTCATCAGTTGAAGGGTTCAGGTGAACTAACAAATAAAACTTACCGTGTGTCGCCCTAGAATGGAAAGGATTAGTACAAACACAATGTCCTGTCTACCTCTCCCCCCCAGGGTGTCCCGTCCAGGGAATGAAAAAGGACCAGCCCCGGACTAGCGGTGCCTTCCCAATCCACCCCCGGACAAAAGGGACCAAGGCCAGCCGTGACCAGCACTGCCTCCCCGGTCCCTTAAGAGACCCGTACTAACCCTAACAAGCATGGGGCGTCCCCCCCATCAGAACAACCAGGACCAGCCCCAACAGAGTGGTGCCTTCCCAGCCATCCCATGGGGCGAGAAGGACCAAGGCCAGCCGTGACAGAGCACTGCCTCCCTGGTCCCCCTAAGGAACCCATACTCACCCTAGCCAGCATGGGGTGTCCCCCCCATCAGAATAACCAGGACCAGCCCCAACAGAGTGGTGCCTTCCCAGCCATCCCATGGGGCGAGAAGGACCAAGGCCAGCCGTGACAGAGCACTGCCTCCCCGGTCCCCCTAAGGAACCCAAGCCAGCAATATTTCAGTGAAGGGTGTCCCGGGAAAGACTAGGACCAGCCCCGTCAAGCGGTGCCTTCCCAGTCAGTCCCAGGGCAGGAAGGGCCAAGGCCAGCCGTGACAAAGCACTGCCTCCCCGGTCCCTCCAGGACCCCACACTGAAATAGTGTTGCTAAAAGCAATTACTGTGCCCCATACACCGCTCGACTACAGTAATTGTGAATAAACCAATTCCTGTGCCCCATACACCGCACGACTACAGAAATTGTGAAGGAAACTCACCATAGAGGAGACTCAATGGCTCGATTTCCTTACCCAACCTGTAGATTCGTTGGGGTAGTCTTTGCCCGGCGTAACCTTGTCCATACTGGTACTGTTAAATTAATGCGCGCAGAACTGTATTCTGGGCAATCGGCGTGATATTTTTCTCCAATCATAAATGTTGTAAGTTACCGTCCAATCAGAGAGTCAGTTCTTGGGCAGGGTTACCCACAATGCATCCTAATTGCATGGTTAATGCAGAACCGCGGTGGAGAGGTGAGTACGTTTTCCTAGGGCTGAATTGTTGTAGAGGAAAAACCAACTTGTAAAATGTAAATGTCTATCTAGAGGTACCATGCCCTAACTTACCCAAAGAAAAACCCAAGGGGTTTTTTCTAGGGGTTGGGGCTAGAACTCAGTTCCAGGTCAGTTTTAAGCCAAGAGTTTTTTAAAGGGCTAAGGAATGTGGGTATTTAAATCAGGGGCGGGTTTTAATTAAGGGGGGTTTTTTTTGGTTTGGGTTAAGGAATAAAATTGTAATAAAGTCAGAAAGGGGAGTTGAAGGGTGATGAGTGAGGGTTAGTAACTTTGATTCTGAAGGTCTTAGAGATGTTATGGTTGGTTTTGCACAATAAAACAATCCGGACAGTGTAAAACCAATTAGCGCCGCAAAACCGGAAACGGAAATGGCGGAAGTAGCGCTACTTCCGGTGGGGAGATTCTAATCGGAAAATGACGGGAGTATTACCCATACTAAATTAGCAGTAGTGGATGTCGGCTGCGGCTCTCTACGAGGTTCAGACAGAAAGTTATTTAAGGAAAACCATGTGATCTGGACTCAAAAAAGAAAGTGAAGGGAGGACTTGAAACAGGTGAGGTGGTGAAAATTATTTTATTCTGGATAAAGTGGAAGGAAAGGAGCAATAAGAAGGCAGAGTCACAGAAAGTGTGTTTGTGTGAAATAAAGAGAATTACAAAGATTTACCTGGTGTGTTTTTTTGGGGGGGGTCGAGGGATGGGATGTGAGGAGAGATACAGGACACAGGAGATATGAGTCTTCCCCTGGATTGTGATCAATTTATCCCAATGATCATATGTCCCCTGGAAGAACACTAAGTATTGTAGAAGTGAAAGGTAAGTAGGAGATAGGGTTGGAAAGGGTAGAATAGTTCAGGTTAGGGTAGAGGGTTGGAGGATTTAGGTAAGGCTTAGGTGAAAAGTTAAAGTTGGGAAGGTAGAATGGGTTGTTTTAGGGTTAAAGGGTGGGAAGGGTTCAGGTTAGGGGTTAAAGATAGGATCAGGTAAAGTTAGGTTAAGTTTAGGGCTTAGGGTAGGGTTAGGGATTAAGGTAAGGGGGTTAGGTTCAGGATTATAGTTTGGTTAGGTTTTTGTGGGTTAGGGGGTTATGGTCAGGGTTAGAGGGTTAAGGGGTCAGTAAGGGGTTATGGTCCGGGTAGGGTTAGGTACGGGGTTAGGTTTTAGGATTAAGGTTAGGGTTAGGGTTAGTGTGGGGATAGATTAGGGGTCAGGGAAAGGGCTATGGTTAGGGTTAGGGGTTATGGTTAGGGTTAGGTTAGGGGTTAGGGTTAGAGGGTTAGGGTTTGTTTAGGGTTAGGTAAGGGGTTAGGTAAGGGGTTATGGTTAGGCTAGGTAAGGGGCTAGGTTTAGGGTTAAGGTTAGGATTGGTTAGGGTTAGGTTAGGGTTAGGTTAGGGTTAGGGTCAGGGAAAGGGCTAGGGTTAGGGTTAGGGGTTATGGTTAGGGTTAGGTTAGGGGTTAGGGTTAGAGGGTTAGGGTTAGGGTTAGGGTTAGGGTTAGAGGGTTAGGGTTAGGGTTAGGGTTAGGGGTTAGGGTTAGGGTTAGGGTTAGGTTTGTATAAGTTATCTCGATGACCCCCCCCACCTCGTCCGACGACTGGGCAGTTGAATGGGGGATCAAAGGCAATGCACTCGCCAATATCCAGTCATCCGCAGCTCTCTCGTCACGCCCCTTTTAACATTAATGCATTATTAAAACGAATTAGTTATCTGTCTTGTATTAAAACCAGTATTGTTTTTATACTATAGACTTAAAGGTTTTTCTTTCTTCTTTCGTCTTTTCGATGAGTCATTATTTGATTGGTATATTTATTTATTTAAAAAAATAGGAGTCACCTTTGGAGTGAGTTTTAACCGGGATGAAATGGTTTTAAAACCCTATATTCCGTTGGCTCGGTTTGGAATTAGGTTGTATTCCTGGTTTAGTATAAACGTACTATCGAAATGTTAGGACACATCATCAGTAGTGGACCTCAGGATCATCGGATGTTTCGGCCATTACCATCTATACACCCTCACCTAAGGAAGGCCCGCCTGAGATTGATCAAGTCTCAGGACGTGTCGAATCCAAAATGGAATTGGTTTTGGGGTTAAAGTGTTTTAGAGTTGATCATTTGTTGATCGTTTGTTTTCATTATTCTCTACTAGAGGTAGTAAACGGTTTTTAAGGATACATTGCTTTAATTATGAAAGGTAATTTCTTAAGGTCATTACCTTATTGAGTTTTGAAAAAGTAGGAGCGTTCTGGAGTTGAGAAAGGTCACGTTGTTTTCCTTTTCTCCACTAGAGGCAGTATAACGTTTTTAAGGATACATTGCTTTAATTATGAAATGTAATTTCTTAAGGCCATTACCTTATTGAGTTTTGAAAAAGTAGGAGCGTTCTGGAGTTGAGAAAGGTCACGTTGTTTTCCCTTTTCTCCACCAGTGGGCAGTATAACACATTTTAAGGCTACATTGCTTTAATTGTGAAAATTAATTTCCTATGGTCATTACCTTATTGAGCTTTGAAAAAGCAGGATGGTTCTGGAAACGAGTTGCAGAAAAAACATTGTGTGTGTGTGTGTGTGTAACACTCACCACCTGATCAGCACAAACCAGTTGTTAACACCGCTAGGTAGCTCTGGTTTGGCCAATCAGGACCGAAGCTCTGTTCTGATGATGAAGCCACGTCAGCTCCATACAGCGCAGGGTGCTAAACAACACGTTAAGCTAAAAAGCCTTTATCCTGTGCCACATACACCGCACGACCCCAGAAATGGCTTTAGAAAAAACTCCATATTCATGTTATAGTCTAATCTCCAGGTGTTAACTTCAATAACGGTTTCAATATTGATTAAACATAAATTGTGTTGTATTCTTCTGATGGGTAATGGTATCCATCCTGTCCAATCAGAATCTTGATTCGTGACTTCGTTAAGGAATTAACACTAGGAGAGTGATTTCGCGATACGATTACCCAGAATGCAACGCATTGTTTATTTGCATTAACCCTCCCCTAAACGCGTTTTGGGTAATAACTTTAGTTATATAGGTCGTAAAGACACCCAGGTTGGTTCTACCCCCACTAAATCAGGTACGCGCTATCCAATGGAACCCACCTCAACGCTCTACGTGAACCGGAAGTACCTTAAAACGCTCGATCTTGAGGCGGAGATGCAGTCTGCTGTATCTCTGGAATGGAACGTCGTATTAAGTCAGGGACAAGACTGCCGTGTTCCGAGTCGCCACAAACCATCTGACGGACGCTGTTTCCGAATTCCTATGATATTCAGAAAATCAGTTATGAAAAGAAAATGAATAACCACAGACGTTACTGGTGGTTATGTTCGGGTATAGAGTCAGAGATGGATCTGAGAGGCCTCAGATCCCATATTGGCATCAGACCACACTCCCGTGTTTAGAGATAGATTAGAGTTGAGTTAGGGTTAGATAAGGTGGAATAAAGGTTTAAGGGAAAGGTTAGGGTTAGGGCAAGGGGGTTAGTTAGAGATAGATCTGAGAGGCCCTCAGAGCAAGGGTTAGGGTTAGAGGGTTATGGTTAGGTAAGATAGAGTGAGTGGTTAGGGTTAGGGTAAAGGTTAGGGATGGGGTTAAGGGTTAGGGTTAGAGGGTTATGGTTAGGTAAGATAGAGTGAGTGGTTAGGGTTAGGGTAAAGGTTAGGGATGGGGTTAAGGGTTAGGATTAGGGGTTATGGTTAAGGGTTAGGGTTAGGGCTAGGGGTTAAGGTTAGGGTTAGGTAAGATAGAGCGAGGGGTTAGGGTTAGGGTAAAGGTTAGGGATGGGGTTAAGGGTTAGGGTTAGAGGGTTATGGTTAGGTAAGATAGAGTGAGTGGTTAGGGTTAGGGTAAAGGTTAGGGATGGGGTTAAGGGTTAGGATTAGGGGTTATGGTTAAGGGTTAGGGTTAGGGCTAGGGGTTAAGGTTAGGGTTAGGTAAGATAGAGCGAGGGGTTAGGGTTAGGGTAAAGGTTAGGGATGGGGTTAAGGGTTAGGTAAGAGAGTGAGGGGTTAGGGTTAGGGTAAAGGTTAGGGATGGGGTTAAGGGTTAGGATTAGGGGTTAAGGGTTAGGATTAGGGGTTATGGTTAAGGGTTAAGGTTATGGTTAAGGGTTAGGGTTGGGTTAAGGGTTAGGTTTAGGGAAGGTAGAGTCAAGGTGAGAGGTCTGTACGGACTGAACTCACCCCTGCCGGATCGGGCATGTAAACTCTACCTCCCTCTACTCCCTCACTTTCATGAGGGAAGAGAGGAGAGAAGAGAGAAGAGAAGAGAGAGAGAGAGAGAGAGAGAGAGAGAGAGAGAGAGAGAGAGAGAGAGAGAGAGAGAGAGAGAGAGAGAGAGGAATCGATGCTGTCTAAAGTAAGTGAAAGAAGGTTGTTAATTAATAACGGTTTACAAATTATGCTGCAATGAGAACCAACACTATTCCCTCTGTAGACACCACCAGGCCACAGCCTGGTGGAACCCACAGAGCCAACAGTGCCGGTAAGGGGTTGAAATGGACTTGGAGAGAGCCCGTTCTTTCGATGGCCCTGGCTGGTTAGGTTTGTATAAGTTATCTCGATGACCCCCCCCACCTCGTCCGACGACTGGGCAGTTGAATGGGGGATCAAAGGCAATGCACTCGCCAATAACTAGTCATCCGCAGCTCTCTCGTCACGCCCCTTTTAACATTAATGCATTATTAAAATGAATTAGTTATCTGTCTTGTATTAAAACCAGTATTGTTTTTATACTATAGACTTAAAGGTTTTTCTTTCTTCTTTCGTCTTTTCGATGAGTCATTATTTGATTGGTATATTTATTTATTTAAAAAAATAGGAGTCACCTTTGGAGTGAGTTTTAACCGGGATGAAATGGTTTTAAAACCCTATATTCCGTTGGCTCGGTTTGGAATTAGGTTGTATTCCTGGTTTAGTATAAACGTACTATCGAAATGTTAGGACACATCATCAGTAGTGGACCTCAGGATCATCGGATGTTTCGGCCATTACCATCTATACACCCTCACCTAAGGAAGGCCCGCCTGAGATTGATCAAGTCTCAGGACGTGTCGAATCCAAAATGGAATTGGTTTTGGGGTTAAAGTGTTTTAGAGTTGATCATTTGTTGATCGTTTGTTTTCATTATTCTCTACTAGAGGTAGTAAACGGTTTTTAAGGATACATTGCTTTAATTATGAAAGGTAATTTCTTAAGGTCATTACCTTATTGAGTTTTGAAAAAGTAGGAGCGTTCTGGAGTTGAGAAAGGTCACGTTGTTTTCCTTTTCTCCACTAGAGGCAGTATAACGTTTTTAAGGATACATTGCTTTAATTATGAAATGTAATTTCTTAAGGCCATTACCTTATTGAGTTTTGAAAAAGTAGGAGCGTTCTGGAGTTGAGAAAGGTCACGTTGTTTTCCCTTTTCTCCACCAGTGGGCAGTATAACACATTTTAAGGCTACATTGCTTTAATTGTGAAAATTAATTTCCTATGGTCATTACCTTATTGAGCTTTGAAAAAGCAGGATGGTTCTGGAAACGAGTTGCAGAAAAAACATTGTGTGTGTGTGTGTGTGTAACACTCACCACCTGATCAGCACAAACCAGTTGTTAACACCGCTAGGTAGCTCTGGTTTGGCCAATCAGGACCGAAGCTCTGTTCTGATGATGAAGCCACGTCAGCTCCATACAGCGCAGGGTGCTAAACAACACGTTAAGCTAAAAAGCCTTTATCCTGTGCCACATACACCGCACGACCCCAGAAATGGCTTTAGAAAAAACTCCATATTCATGTTATAGTCTAATCTCCAGGTGTTAACTTCAATAACGGTTTCAATATTGATTAAACATAAATTGTGTTGTATTCTTCTGATGGGTAATGGTATCCATCCTGTCCAATCAGAATCTTGATTCGTGACTTCGTTAAGGAATTAACACTAGGAGAGTGATTTCGCGATACGATTACCCAGAATGCAACGCATTGTTTATTTGCATTAACCCTCCCCTAAACGCGTTTTGGGTAATAACTTTAGTTATATAGGTCGTAAAGACACCCAGGTTGGTTCTACCCCCACTAAATCAGGTACGCGCTATCCAATGGAACCCACCTCAACGCTCTACGTGAACCGGAAGTACCTTAAAACGCTCGATCTTGAGGCGGAGATGCAGTCTGCTGTATCTCTGGAATGGAACGTCGTATTAAGTCAGGGACAAGACTGCCGTGTTCCGAGTCGCCACAAACCATCTGACGGACGCTGTTTCCGAATTCCTATGATATTCAGAAAATCAGTTATGAAAAGAAAATGAATAACCACAGACGTTACTGGTGGTTATGTTCGGGTATAGAGTCAGAGATGGATCTGAGAGGCCTCAGATCCCATATTGGCATCAGACCACACTCCCGTGTTTAGAGATAGATTAGAGTTGAGTTAGGGTTAGATAAGGTGGAATAAAGGTTTAAGGGAAAGGTTAGGGTTAGGGCAAGGGGGGTTAGTTAGAGATAGATCTGAGAGGCCCTCAGAGCAAGGGTTAGGGTTAGAGGGTTATGGTTAGGTAAGATAGAGTGAGTGGTTAGGGTTAGGGTAAAGGTTAGGGATGGGGTTAAGGGTTAGGGTTAGAGGGTTATGGTTAGGTAAGATAGAGTGAGTGGTTAGGGTTAGGGTAAAGGTTAGGGATGGGGTTAAGGGTTAGGATTAGGGGTTATGGTTAAGGGTTAGGGTTAGGGCTAGGGGTTAAGGTTAGGGTTAGGTAAGATAGAGCGAGGGGTTAGGGTTAGGGTAAAGGTTAGGGATGGGGTTAAGGGTTAGGTAAGAGAGTGAGGGGTTAGGGTTAGGGTAAAGGTTAGGGATGGGGTTAAGGGTTAGGATTAGGGGTTAAGGGTTAGGATTAGGGGTTATGGTTAAGGGTTAAGGTTATGGTTAAGGGTTAGGGTTGGGTTAAGGGTTAGGTTTAGGGAAGGTAGAGTCAAGGTGAGAGGTCTGTACGGACTGAACTCACCCCTGCCGGATCGGGCATGTAAACTCTACCTCCCTCTACTCCCTCACTTTCATGAGGGAAGAGAGGAGAGAAGAGAGAAGAGAAGAGAAGAGAGAGAGAGAGAGAGAGAGAGAGAGAGAGAGAGAGAGAGAGAGAGAGAGAGAGAGAGAGGAATCGATGCTGTCTAAAGTAAGTGAAAGAAGGTTGTTAATTAATAACGGTTTACAAATTATGCTGCAATGAGAACCAACACTATTCCCTCTGTAGACACCACCAGGCCACAGCCTGGTGGAACCCACAGAGCCAACAGTGCCGGTAAGGGGTTGAAATGGACTTGGAGAGAGCCCGTTCTTTCGAGGTTATGGTTAAGGGTTAGGGTTGGGTTAAGGGTTAGGTTTAGGGAAGGTAGAGTCAAGGTGAGAGGTCTGTACGGACTGAACTCACCCCTGCCGGATCGGGCATGTAAACTCTACCTCCCTCTACTCCCTCACTTTCATGAGGGAAGAGAGGAGAGAAGAGAGAAGAGAAGAGAGAGAGAGAGAGAGAGAGAGAGAGAGAGAGAGAGAGAGAGAGAGAGAGAGAGAGAGAGAGAGAGGAATCGATGCTGTCTAAAGTAAGTGAAAGAAGGTTGTTAATTAATAACGGTTTACAAATTATGCTGCAATGAGAACCAACACTATTCCCTCTGTAGACACCACCAGGCCACAGCCTGGTGGAACCCACAGAGCCAACAGTGCCGGTAAGGGGTTGAAATGGACTTGGAGAGAGCCCGTTCTTTCGATGGCCCTGGCTGGTTAGGTTTGTATAAGTTATCTCGATGACCCCCCCCACCTCGTCCGACGACTGGGCAGTTGAATGGGGGATCAAAGGCAATGCACTCGCCAATAACTAGTCATCCGCAGCTCTCTCGTCACGCCCCTTTTAACATTAATGCATTATTAAAATGAATTAGTTATCTGTCTTGTATTAAAACCAGTATTGTTTTTATACTATAGACTTAAAGGTTTTTCTTTCTTCTTTCGTCTTTTCGATGAGTCATTATTTGATTGGTATATTTATTTATTTAAAAAAATAGGAGTCACCTTTGGAGTGAGTTTTAACCGGGATGAAATGGTTTTAAAACCCTATATTCCGTTGGCTCGGTTTGGAATTAGGTTGTATTCCTGGTTTAGTATAAACGTACTATCGAAATGTTAGGACACATCATCAGTAGTGGACCTCAGGATCATCGGATGTTTCGGCCATTACCATCTATACACCCTCACCTAAGGAAGGCCCGCCTGAGATTGATCAAGTCTCAGGACGTGTCGAATCCAAAATGGAATTGGTTTTGGGGTTAAAGTGTTTTAGAGTTGATCATTTGTTGATCGTTTGTTTTCATTATTCTCTACTAGAGGTAGTAAACGGTTTTTAAGGATACATTGCTTTAATTATGAAAGGTAATTTCTTAAGGTCATTACCTTATTGAGTTTTGAAAAAGTAGGAGCGTTCTGGAGTTGAGAAAGGTCACGTTGTTTTCCTTTTCTCCACTAGAGGCAGTATAACGTTTTTAAGGATACATTGCTTTAATTATGAAATGTAATTTCTTAAGGCCATTACCTTATTGAGTTTTGAAAAAGTAGGAGCGTTCTGGAGTTGAGAAAGGTCACGTTGTTTTCCCTTTTCTCCACCAGTGGGCAGTATAACACATTTTAAGGCTACATTGCTTTAATTGTGAAAATTAATTTCCTATGGTCATTACCTTATTGAGCTTTGAAAAAGCAGGATGGTTCTGGAAACGAGTTGCAGAAAAAACATTGTGTGTGTGTGTGTGTGTAACACTCACCACCTGATCAGCACAAACCAGTTGTTAACACCGCTAGGTAGCTCTGGTTTGGCCAATCAGGACCGAAGCTCTGTTCTGATGATGAAGCCACGTCAGCTCCATACAGCGCAGGGTGCTAAACAACACGTTAAGCTAAAAAGCCTTTATCCTGTGCCACATACACCGCACGACCCCAGAAATGGCTTTAGAAAAAACTCCATATTCATGTTATAGTCTAATCTCCAGGTGTTAACTTCAATAACGGTTTCAATATTGATTAAACATAAATTGTGTTGTATTCTTCTGATGGGTAATGGTATCCATCCTGTCCAATCAGAATCTTGATTCGTGACTTCGTTAAGGAATTAACACTAGGAGAGTGATTTCGCGATACGATTACCCAGAATGCAACGCATTGTTTATTTGCATTAACCCTCCCCTAAACGCGTTTTGGGTAATAACTTTAGTTATATAGGTCGTAAAGACACCCAGGTTGGTTCTACCCCCACTAAATCAGGTACGCGCTATCCAATGGAACCCACCTCAACGCTCTACGTGAACCGGAAGTACCTTAAAACGCTCGATCTTGAGGCGGAGATGCAGTCTGCTGTATCTCTGGAATGGAACGTCGTATTAAGTCAGGGACAAGACTGCCGTGTTCCGAGTCGCCACAAACCATCTGACGGACGCTGTTTCCGAATTCCTATGATATTCAGAAAATCAGTTATGAAAAGAAAATGAATAACCACAGACGTTACTGGTGGTTATGTTCGGGTATAGAGTCAGAGATGGATCTGAGAGGCCTCAGATCCCATATTGGCATCAGACCACACTCCCGTGTTTAGAGATAGATTAGAGTTGAGTTAGGGTTAGATAAGGTGGAATAAAGGTTTAAGGGAAAGGTTAGGGTTAGGGCAAGGGGGGTTAGTTAGAGATAGATCTGAGAGGCCCTCAGAGCAAGGGTTAGGGTTAGAGGGTTATGGTTAGGTAAGATAGAGTGAGTGGTTAGGGTTAGGGTAAAGGTTAGGGATGGGGTTAAGGGTTAGGGTTAGAGGGTTAGGGTTAGGTAAGATAGAGTGAGTGGTTAGGGTTAGGGTAAAGGTTAGGGATGGGGTTAAGGGTTAGGATTAGGGGTTATGGTTAAGGGTTAGGGTTAGGGCTAGGGGTTAAGGTTAGGGTTAGGTAAGATAGAGCGAGGGGTTAGGGTTAGGGTAAAGGTTAGGGATGGGGTTAAGGGTTAGGGTTAGAGGGTTATGGTTAGGTAAGATAGAGTGAGTGGTTAGGGTTAGGGTAAAGGTTAGGGATGGGGTTAAGGGTTAGGATTAGGGGTTATGGTTAAGGGTTAGGGTTAGGGCTAGGGGTTAAGGTTAGGGTTAGGTAAGATAGAGCGAGGGGTTAGGGTTAGGGTAAAGGTTAGGGATGGGGTTAAGGGTTAGGTAAGAGAGTGAGGGGTTAGGGTTAGGGTAAAGGTTAGGGATGGGGTTAAGGGTTAGGATTAGGGGTTAAGGGTTAGGATTAGGGGTTATGGTTAAGGGTTAAGGTTATGGTTAAGGGTTAGGGTTGGGTTAAGGGTTAGGTTTAGGGAAGGTAGAGTCAAGGTGAGAGGTCTGTACGGACTGAACTCACCCCTGCCGGATCGGGCATGTAAACTCTACCTCCCTCTACTCCCTCACTTTCATGAGGGAAGAGAGGAGAGAAGAGAGAAGAGAAGAGAGAGAGAGAGAGAGAGAGAGAGAGAGAGAGAGAGAGAGAGAGAGAGAGAGAGAGAGAGAGAGAGAGGAATCGATGCTGTCTAAAGTAAGTGAAAGAAGGTTGTTAATTAATAACGGTTTACAAATTATGCTGCAATGAGAACCAACACTATTCCCTCTGTAGACACCACCAGGCCACAGCCTGGTGGAACCCACAGAGCCAACAGTGCCGGTAAGGGGTTGAAATGGACTTGGAGAGAGCCCGTTCTTTCGATGGCCCTGGCTGGTTAGGTTTGTATAAGTTATCTCGATGACCCCCCCCACCTCGTCCGACGACTGGGCAGTTGAATGGGGGATCAAAGGCAATGCACTCGCCAATAACTAGTCATCCGCAGCTCTCTCGTCACGCCCCTTTTAACATTAATGCATTATTAAAATGAATTAGTTATCTGTCTTGTATTAAAACCAGTATTGTTTTTATACTATAGACTTAAAGGTTTTTCTTTCTTCTTTCGTCTTTTCGATGAGTCATTATTTGATTGGTATATTTATTTATTTAAAAAAATAGGAGTCACCTTTGGAGTGAGTTTTAACCGGGATGAAATGGTTTTAAAACCCTATATTCCGTTGGCTCGGTTTGGAATTAGGTTGTATTCCTGGTTTAGTATAAACGTACTATCGAAATGTTAGGACACATCATCAGTAGTGGACCTCAGGATCATCGGATGTTTCGGCCATTACCATCTATACACCCTCACCTAAGGAAGGCCCGCCTGAGATTGATCAAGTCTCAGGACGTGTCGAATCCAAAATGGAATTGGTTTTGGGGTTAAAGTGTTTTAGAGTTGATCATTTGTTGATCGTTTGTTTTCATTATTCTCTACTAGAGGTAGTAAACGGTTTTTAAGGATACATTGCTTTAATTATGAAAGGTAATTTCTTAAGGTCATTACCTTATTGAGTTTTGAAAAAGTAGGAGCGTTCTGGAGTTGAGAAAGGTCACGTTGTTTTCCTTTTCTCCACTAGAGGCAGTATAACGTTTTTAAGGATACATTGCTTTAATTATGAAATGTAATTTCTTAAGGCCATTACCTTATTGAGTTTTGAAAAAGTAGGAGCGTTCTGGAGTTGAGAAAGGTCACGTTGTTTTCCCTTTTCTCCACCAGTGGGCAGTATAACACATTTTAAGGCTACATTGCTTTAATTGTGAAAATTAATTTCCTATGGTCATTACCTTATTGAGCTTTGAAAAAGCAGGATGGTTCTGGAAACGAGTTGCAGAAAAAACATTGTGTGTGTGTGTGTGTGTAACACTCACCACCTGATCAGCACAAACCAGTTGTTAACACCGCTAGGTAGCTCTGGTTTGGCCAATCAGGACCGAAGCTCTGTTCTGATGATGAAGCCACGTCAGCTCCATACAGCGCAGGGTGCTAAACAACACGTTAAGCTAAAAAGCCTTTATCCTGTGCCACATACACCGCACGACCCCAGAAATGGCTTTAGAAAAAACTCCATATTCATGTTATAGTCTAATCTCCAGGTGTTAACTTCAATAACGGTTTCAATATTGATTAAACATAAATTGTGTTGTATTCTTCTGATGGGTAATGGTATCCATCCTGTCCAATCAGAATCTTGATTCGTGACTTCGTTAAGGAATTAACACTAGGAGAGTGATTTCGCGATACGATTACCCAGAATGCAACGCATTGTTTATTTGCATTAACCCTCCCCTAAACGCGTTTTGGGTAATAACTTTAGTTATATAGGTCGTAAAGACACCCAGGTTGGTTCTACCCCCACTAAATCAGGTACGCGCTATCCAATGGAACCCACCTCAACGCTCTACGTGAACCGGAAGTACCTTAAAACGCTCGATCTTGAGGCGGAGATGCAGTCTGCTGTATCTCTGGAATGGAACGTCGTATTAAGTCAGGGACAAGACTGCCGTGTTCCGAGTCGCCACAAACCATCTGACGGACGCTGTTTCCGAATTCCTATGATATTCAGAAAATCAGTTATGAAAAGAAAATGAATAACCACAGACGTTACTGGTGGTTATGTTCGGGTATAGAGTCAGAGATGGATCTGAGAGGCCTCAGATCCCATATTGGCATCAGACCACACTCCCGTGTTTAGAGATAGATTAGAGTTGAGTTAGGGTTAGATAAGGTGGAATAAAGGTTTAAGGGAAAGGTTAGGGTTAGGGCAAGGGGGGTTAGTTAGAGATAGATCTGAGAGGCCCTCAGAGCAAGGGTTAGGGTTAGAGGGTTATGGTTAGGTAAGATAGAGTGAGTGGTTAGGGTTAGGGTAAAGGTTAGGGATGGGGTTAAGGGTTAGGGTTAGAGGGTTAGGGTTAGGTAAGATAGAGTGAGTGGTTAGGGTTAGGGTAAAGGTTAGGGATGGGGTTAAGGGTTAGGATTAGGGGTTATGGTTAAGGGTTAGGGTTAGGGCTAGGGGTTAAGGTTAGGGTTAGGTAAGATAGAGCGAGGGGTTAGGGTTAGGGTAAAGGTTAGGGATGGGGTTAAGGGTTAGGTAAGAGAGTGAGGGGTTAGGGTTAGGGTAAAGGTTAGGGATGGGGTTAAGGGTTAGGATTAGGGGTTAAGGGTTAGGATTAGGGGTTATGGTTAAGGGTTAAGGTTATGGTTAAGGGTTAGGGTTGGGTTAAGGGTTAGGTTTAGGGAAGGTAGAGTCAAGGTGAGAGGTCTGTACGGACTGAACTCACCCCTGCCGGATCGGGCATGTAAACTCTACCTCCCTCTACTCCCTCACTTTCATGAGGGAAGAGAGGAGAGAAGAGAGAAGAGAAGAGAGAGAGAGAGAGAGAGAGAGAGAGAGAGAGAGAGAGAGAGAGAGAGAGAGAGAGAGAGAGAGAGAGGAATCGATGCTGTCTAAAGTAAGTGAAAGAAGGTTGTTAATTAATAACGGTTTACAAATTATGCTGCAATGAGAACCAACACTATTCCCTCTGTAGACACCACCAGGCCACAGCCTGGTGGAACCCACAGAGCCAACAGTGCCGGTAAGGGGTTGAAATGGACTTGGAGAGAGCCCGTTCTTTCGATGGCCCTGGCTGGTTAGGTTTGTATAAGTTATCTCGATGACCCCCCCCACCTCGTCCGACGACTGGGCAGTTGAATGGGGGATCAAAGGCAATGCACTCGCCAATAACTAGTCATCCGCAGCTCTCTCGTCACGCCCCTTTTAACATTAATGCATTATTAAAATGAATTAGTTATCTGTCTTGTATTAAAACCAGTATTGTTTTTATACTATAGACTTAAAGGTTTTTCTTTCTTCTTTCGTCTTTTCGATGAGTCATTATTTGATTGGTATATTTATTTATTTAAAAAAATAGGAGTCACCTTTGGAGTGAGTTTTAACCGGGATGAAATGGTTTTAAAACCCTATATTCCGTTGGCTCGGTTTGGAATTAGGTTGTATTCCTGGTTTAGTATAAACGTACTATCGAAATGTTAGGACACATCATCAGTAGTGGACCTCAGGATCATCGGATGTTTCGGCCATTACCATCTATACACCCTCACCTAAGGAAGGCCCGCCTGAGATTGATCAAGTCTCAGGACGTGTCGAATCCAAAATGGAATTGGTTTTGGGGTTAAAGTGTTTTAGAGTTGATCATTTGTTGATCGTTTGTTTTCATTATTCTCTACTAGAGGTAGTAAACGGTTTTTAAGGATACATTGCTTTAATTATGAAAGGTAATTTCTTAAGGTCATTACCTTATTGAGTTTTGAAAAAGTAGGAGCGTTCTGGAGTTGAGAAAGGTCACGTTGTTTTCCTTTTCTCCACTAGAGGCAGTATAACGTTTTTAAGGATACATTGCTTTAATTATGAAATGTAATTTCTTAAGGCCATTACCTTATTGAGTTTTGAAAAAGTAGGAGCGTTCTGGAGTTGAGAAAGGTCACGTTGTTTTCCCTTTTCTCCACCAGTGGGCAGTATAACACATTTTAAGGCTACATTGCTTTAATTGTGAAAATTAATTTCCTATGGTCATTACCTTATTGAGCTTTGAAAAAGCAGGATGGTTCTGGAAACGAGTTGCAGAAAAAACATTGTGTGTGTGTGTGTGTGTAACACTCACCACCTGATCAGCACAAACCAGTTGTTAACACCGCTAGGTAGCTCTGGTTTGGCCAATCAGGACCGAAGCTCTGTTCTGATGATGAAGCCACGTCAGCTCCATACAGCGCAGGGTGCTAAACAACACGTTAAGCTAAAAAGCCTTTATCCTGTGCCACATACACCGCACGACCCCAGAAATGGCTTTAGAAAAAACTCCATATTCATGTTATAGTCTAATCTCCAGGTGTTAACTTCAATAACGGTTTCAATATTGATTAAACATAAATTGTGTTGTATTCTTCTGATGGGTAATGGTATCCATCCTGTCCAATCAGAATCTTGATTCGTGACTTCGTTAAGGAATTAACACTAGGAGAGTGATTTCGCGATACGATTACCCAGAATGCAACGCATTGTTTATTTGCATTAACCCTCCCCTAAACGCGTTTTGGGTAATAACTTTAGTTATATAGGTCGTAAAGACACCCAGGTTGGTTCTACCCCCACTAAATCAGGTACGCGCTATCCAATGGGACCCACCTCAACGCTCTACGTGAACCGGAAGTACCTTAAAACGCTCGATCTTGAGGCGGAGATGCAGTCTGCTGTATCTCTGGAATGGAACGTCGTATTAAGTCAGGGACAAGACTGCCGTGTTCCGAGTCGCCACAAACCATCTGACGGACGCTGTTTCCGAATTCCTATGATATTCAGAAAATCAGTTATGAAAAGAAAATGAATAACCACAGACGTTACTGGTGGTTATGTTCGGGTATAGAGTCAGAGATGGATCTGAGAGGCCTCAGATCCCATATTGGCATCAGACCACACTCCCGTGTTTAGAGATAGATTAGAGTTGAGTTAGGGTTAGATAAGGTGGAATAAAGGTTTAAGGGAAAGGTTAGGGTTAGGGCAAGGGGGGTTAGTTAGAGATAGATCTGAGAGGCCCTCAGAGCAAGGGTTAGGGTTAGAGGGTTATGGTTAGGTAAGATAGAGTGAGTGGTTAGGGTTAGGGTAAAGGTTAGGGATGGGGTTAAGGGTTAGGGTTAGAGGGTTAGGGTTAGGTAAGATAGAGTGAGTGGTTAGGGTTAGGGTAAAGGTTAGGGATGGGGTTAAGGGTTAGGATTAGGGGTTATGGTTAAGGGTTAGGGTTAGGGCTAGGGGTTAAGGTTAGGGTTAGGTAAGATAGAGCGAGGGGTTAGGGTTAGGGTAAAGGTTAGGGATGGGGTTAAGGGTTAGGGTTAGAGGGTTATGGTTAGGTAAGATAGAGTGAGTGGTTAGGGTTAGGGTAAAGGTTAGGGATGGGGTTAAGGGTTAGGATTAGGGGTTATGGTTAAGGGTTAGGGCTAGGGGTTAAGGTTAGGGTTAGGTAAGATAGAGCGAGGGGTTAGGGTTAGGGTAAAGGTTAGGGATGGGGTTAAGGGTTAGGTAAGAGAGTGAGGGGTTAGGGTTAGGGTAAGGTTAGGATGGGTTAAGGGTTAGGATTAGGGGTTATGGTTAAGGGTTAAGGTTATGGTTAAGGGTTAGGGTTGGGTTAAGGGTTAGGTTTAGGGAAGGTAGAGTCAAGGTGAGAGGTCTGTACGGACTGAACTCACCCCTGCCGGATCGGGCATGTAAACTCTACCTCCCTCTACTCCCTCACTTTCATGAGGGAAGAGAGGAGAGAAGAGAGAAGAGAAGAGAGAGAGAGAGAGAGAGAGAGAGAGAGAGAGAGAGAGAGAGAGAGAGAGAGAGAGAGAGAGAGAGAGGAATCGATGCTGTCTAAAGTAAGTGAAAGAAGGTTGTTAATTAATAACGGTTTACAAATTATGCTGCAATGAGAACCAACACTATTCCCTCTGTAGACACCACCAGGCCACAGCCTGGTGGAACCCACAGAGCCAACAGTGCCGGTAAGGGGTTGAAATGGACTTGGAGAGAGCCCGTTCTTTCGATGGCCCTGGCTGGTTAGGTTTGTATAAGTTATCTCGATGACCCCCCCCACCTCGTCCGACGACTGGGCAGTTGAATGGGGGATCAAAGGCAATGCACTCGCCAATAACTAGTCATCCGCAGCTCTCTCGTCACGCCCCTTTTAACATTAATGCATTATTAAAATGAATTAGTTATCTGTCTTGTATTAAAACCAGTATTGTTTTTATACTATAGACTTAAAGGTTTTTCTTTCTTCTTTCGTCTTTTCGATGAGTCATTATTTGATTGGTATATTTATTTATTTAAAAAAATAGGAGTCACCTTTGGAGTGAGTTTTAACCGGGATGAAATGGTTTTAAAACCCTATATTCCGTTGGCTCGGTTTGGAATTAGGTTGTATTCCTGGTTTAGTATAAACGTACTATCGAAATGTTAGGACACATCATCAGTAGTGGACCTCAGGATCATCGGATGTTTCGGCCATTACCATCTATACACCCTCACCTAAGGAAGGCCCGCCTGAGATTGATCAAGTCTCAGGACGTGTCGAATCCAAAATGGAATTGGTTTTGGGGTTAAAGTGTTTTAGAGTTGATCATTTGTTGATCGTTTGTTTTCATTATTCTCTACTAGAGGTAGTAAACGGTTTTTAAGGATACATTGCTTTAATTATGAAAGGTAATTTCTTAAGGTCATTACCTTATTGAGTTTTGAAAAAGTAGGAGCGTTCTGGAGTTGAGAAAGGTCACGTTGTTTTCCTTTTCTCCACTAGAGGCAGTATAACGTTTTTAAGGATACATTGCTTTAATTATGAAATGTAATTTCTTAAGGCCATTACCTTATTGAGTTTTGAAAAAGTAGGAGCGTTCTGGAGTTGAGAAAGGTCACGTTGTTTTCCCTTTTCTCCACCAGTGGGCAGTATAACACATTTTAAGGCTACATTGCTTTAATTGTGAAAATTAATTTCCTATGGTCATTACCTTATTGAGCTTTGAAAAAGCAGGATGGTTCTGGAAACGAGTTGCAGAAAAAACATTGTGTGTGTGTGTGTGTGTAACACTCACCACCTGATCAGCACAAACCAGTTGTTAACACCGCTAGGTAGCTCTGGTTTGGCCAATCAGGACCGAAGCTCTGTTCTGATGATGAAGCCACGTCAGCTCCATACAGCGCAGGGTGCTAAACAACACGTTAAGCTAAAAAGCCTTTATCCTGTGCCACATACACCGCACGACCCCAGAAATGGCTTTAGAAAAAACTCCATATTCATGTTATAGTCTAATCTCCAGGTGTTAACTTCAATAACGGTTTCAATATTGATTAAACATAAATTGTGTTGTATTCTTCTGATGGGTAATGGTATCCATCCTGTCCAATCAGAATCTTGATTCGTGACTTCGTTAAGGAATTAACACTAGGAGAGTGATTTCGCGATACGATTACCCAGAATGCAACGCATTGTTTATTTGCATTAACCCTCCCCTAAACGCGTTTTGGGTAATAACTTTAGTTATATAGGTCGGTAAAGACACCCAGGTTGGTTCTACCCCCACTAAATCAGGTACGCGCTATCCAATGGAACCCACCTCAACGCTCTACGTGAACCGGAAGTACCTTAAAACGCTCGATCTTGAGGCGGAGATGCAGTCTGCTGTATCTCTGGAATGGAACGTCGTATTAAGTCAGGGACAAGACTGCCGTGTTCCGAGTCGCCACAAACCATCTGACGGACGCTGTTTCCGAATTCCTATGATATTCAGAAAATCAGTTATGAAAAGAAAATGAATAACCACAGACGTTACTGGTGGTTATGTTCGGGTATAGAGTCAGAGATGGATCTGAGAGGCCTCAGATCCCATATTGGCATCAGACCACACTCCCGTGTTTAGAGATAGATTAGAGTTGAGTTAGGGTTAGATAAGGTGGAATAAAGGTTTAAGGGAAAGGTTAGGGTTAGGGCAAGGGGGGTTAGTTAGAGATAGATCTGAGAGGCCCTCAGAGCAAGGGTTAGGGTTAGAGGGTTATGGTTAGGTAAGATAGAGTGAGTGGTTAGGGTTAGGGTAAAGGTTAGGGATGGGGTTAAGGGTTAGGGTTAGAGGGTTAGGGTTAGGTAAGATAGAGTGAGTGGTTAGGGTTAGGGTAAAGGTTAGGGATGGGGTTAAGGGTTAGGATTAGGGGTTATGGTTAAGGGTTAGGGTTAGGGCTAGGGGTTAAGGTTAGGGTTAGGTAAGATAGAGCGAGGGGTTAGGGTTAGGGTAAAGGTTAGGGATGGGGTTAAGGGTTAGGGTTAGAGGGTTATGGTTAGGTAAGATAGAGTGAGTGGTTAGGGTTAGGGTAAAGGTTAGGGATGGGGTTAAGGGTTAGGATTAGGGGTTATGGTTAAGGGTTAGGGTTAGGGCTAGGGGTTAAGGTTAGGGTTAGGTAAGATAGAGCGAGGGGTTAGGGTTAGGGTAAAGGTTAGGGATGGGGTTAAGGGTTAGGTAAGAGAGTGAGGGGTTAGGGTTAGGGTAAAGGTTAGGGATGGGGTTAAGGGTTAGGATTAGGGGTTAAGGGTTAGGATTAGGGGTTATGGTTAAGGGTTAAGGTTATGGTTAAGGGTTAGGGTTGGGTTAAGGGTTAGGTTTAGGGAAGGTAGAGTCAAGGTGAGAGGTCTGTACGGACTGAACTCACCCCTGCCGGATCGGGCATGTAAACTCTACCTCCCTCTACTCCCTCACTTTCATGAGGGAAGAGAGGAGAGAAGAGAGAAGAGAAGAGAGAGAGAGAGAGAGAGAGAGAGAGAGAGAGAGAGAGAGAGAGAGAGAGAGAGAGAGAGAGAGAGAGAGGAATCGATGCTGTCTAAAGTAAGTGAAAGAAGGTTGTT
>JAOPHQ010005531.1:0-48617 GCA_030340625.1 Merluccius polli | reverse complement strand
CCTATAGAAATGAAGTTTATTTTTATTATAGATTAATGAAGATATGTTTATTTGTAGATATGTTTATTTGTAGATATGTTTTTTTTGTAGATATATATGTATATATATATATATATATATATATATATATACATATATATATATATATGGACAGTAGTAACAAAATATGGATAGGTGAGATATATACAGTATGGACAGTATTAAGACAAAGACCGGAAGACAGATCATGCAGCCAGTATAAAACGCTAGTGACCAGAGCTGTAGTCAAGACCACTTTGGTCGAGTCAAGACAAGTCCAAGACCAAGACTAGTCGAGTCCTAGTCAAGACAAGTCCAAGACCAAGACTAGTCGAGTCCAAGTCAAGACAAGTCCAAGACCAAGACTAGTCGAGTCCAAGTCAATACAAGTCCAAGACCAAGACTAGTCGAGTCCAAGTCAAGACAAGTCCAAGACCAAGACTAGTCGAGTCCAAGTCAAGACAAGTCCAAGACCAAGACTAGTCGAGTCCAAGTCAAGACAGAGTCCAAAGAGATTTGAGTCCAAGTCAAGACCGAGTCCAAATGAGAGAAACTAATCCTCTTCAAGACCACGTAGTCGCCTGTCTATAATTTTTGTGTGATGCTATAATACCGTACTTTAAAAAGTGTCAGCATATTTTTCTAAAATAAACAGTTTAGAAAAAACATTGTGTTTAACGTAAGCTTTAGCAGCTACATGTAACATGTCAAATGAAACAAAAGGTATCCAAAAT
Source organism: Merluccius polli (assembly GCA_030340625.1). Taxonomy (NCBI): domain Eukaryota; kingdom Metazoa; phylum Chordata; class Actinopteri; order Gadiformes; family Merlucciidae; genus Merluccius; species Merluccius polli. The sequence continues at coordinate 47,865 of JAOPHQ010005531.1, read as the reverse complement.
AAGTTAAATCCAGCAATAAATAAAATAGCCCTCAACATTTGCTGAAAGAAATATACCGGTAGTCTTCTCCCGGCTGATCAAGCCCTTAAGCAATGATTTGGTTTTGAAGGAGTTACTCGAGAAAAAACACATTTTAAAGGCAGCTGGACTCAGTCGAGAACAACTGTAAAATAATGACATCACAACTGGTATTAATGAGATCACAGCACACTTTAATGACTTCACAACAACTGGTATTAATGACATCACAACACACTTTAATGACTTCACAACAACTGGTATTAATGAGATCACAGCACACTTTAATGACATCACAACAACTGGTATTAATGACATCACAATATCTGGTATTAATGACATCACAATAACTGGTATTAATGACATCACAACAACTGGTATCAATGACATCACAACAACTGGTATGTTTCTGATTCTAGACTGTTGGTGTGTAGTTGAATGTATTTTTACATGTATCTCCAAAGTAAGGTCCCACACATTCACATTCAGCCACAGTATTCAGAAGGTTAATACACTTTCCCCCATTTGCACACTCATGTTTGTCGCAGGGCTTAACATCACCGAGTTCTTCATCACTCTTTATCATTACAACATAGTGTCCCAATGAACATTTTCCTCTGTGTACCAGATCATCAGGACCAACAACACCAGCTTCCTCAGCATCAGCAACCTGAGGAACAGCACCTTCGTTTCTTAGTAAGTTATAGGCATGAAACGCTGTGTACTTTCCATCTACATCAGCACAGCATTTCAATGCTTTTTTAATTTGAAAGCATTCATATTTCTCACAAGCACAATTCATTTTCTCTCCAATCCCCTTAGCCTGAGTATGTTTCCCTTTACCCTGCCAGGCTACAGCTACAGTCAGACCATTGACATGCACTTTAAGGATGTTATTGAAGAAGTGTCCCTTAGCCAACACCATAACGTTATGGGGTGTCTTATACACGACCACCATCCAGTCATAGCTGATGAACGCTTCTGACAAACCTTTTCTGATATGCTCAGCTAATTGTAGATGAGTTTGTTTCACTTTGTCATCAGGCACCATTGCTCTAACATCGGTCTCGACATGTGCTGATAATTTGTCTCGATTTAAAAAGCATTCCCTTCGTTCGCTGTGGAGAGCTCCAATGGCCTCATGGTACTGTTTTATAGCATCATCGATCTGGACTTTGTTTTTATCCGTTTCATAATACACTATCTTCAGATAAAGGGCTTTCATCATGTAAACATCGATCTCTTTAATAATGCTGTCCATCAGCTTGTTGTGACAATGACTTGTTTCAATTAAGACCTTAGGGAGGTTTTCGACACAATATGATGTATGTGTCATGAATGCACTCAGGTCCACCTGAATCCATTTATCCTTATAATCTTTAAAGTAACTATCAGTGTGCTTTTTTTTGTCATCATCTGTCGCTGCGGGCACTTTGAGCTCTTTCCCTAATAACTGAAACTGGTTCCAGGCCTGATTAATGGACACTTGTACTTCACGTAGACTTTCACACGCAATCACCAGTTTCATCTCTTCATGCATATTTTTAAGGTTTTTACTCAGGTCGTTAATTTTGTCCATGACCTGCTGATGCTCAGCGTTACCAAATACGGCCTTCAGCACGCCGCCGGCCACGCCGCTAGTGGTGGCACCCAGAACACCTTCGATCAAATTGAGGAATGAAGTCATGATTGTTGGATCCTCTATAATCGTGTTGACCGCCGTCTTGGCCGCTTGAATGGCTCCTGCTTTGACCTGATCTCCGACTGAAGGCGCGGCCTGGAGGGGCGGAGCCAGCGACATCATCATCATCAGCAGCAGCAGCAGCGCTGGAGACACCATGACTGGAAAAACACATCCAAGAGTATTACTAACATACTAACATAGTACTAACACTGTACTAACATACTAACATAGTACTAACACTGTACTAACATACTAACATAGTACTAACACTGTACTAACATACTAACATAGTACTAAGACTGTAGTAACATACTAACATAGTACTAACACTGTACTACCATACTAACATAGTACTAACATACTAACATAGTACTAACACTGTACTAACATACTAACATAGTACTAACACTGTACTAACATACTAACATAGTACTAACACTGTACTAACATACTAACATAGTACTAACACTGTACTAACATACTAACATACTAACATAGTACTAACACTGTACTAACATACTAACATAGTACTAACATACTAACATAGTACTAACACTGTACTAACATACTAACATAGTACTAACACTGTACTAACATACTAACATAGTACTAAGACTGTAGTAACATACTAACATAGTACTAACACTGTACTACCATACTAACATAGTACTAACATACTAACATAGTACTAACACTGTACTAACATACTAACATACTAACATAGTACTAACACTGTACTAACATACTAACATAGTACTAACATACTAACATAGTACTAACACTGTACTAACATACTAATATAGTACTAACACTGTACTAACATACTAACATAGTACTAACACTGTAGTAACATACTAAAATAGTACTAACACTGTACTAACATACTAACATAGTACTAACACTGTAGTAACATACTAACATAGTACTAACACTGTACTAACATACTAACATAGTACTAACACTGTACTAACATACTAACATAGTACTAACACTGTACTACCATACTAACATAGTACTAACAAGTACTAACATACTAACATAGTACTAACACTGTACTAACATACTAACATAGTACTAATACTGTACTAACATACTAACATAGTACTAACACTGTACTACCATACTAACATAGTACTAACAAGTACTAACATACTAACATAGTACTAACACTGTACTACCATACTAACATAGTACTAACAAGTACTAACATACTAATATAGTACTAACACTGTACTAACATACTAACATAGTACTAACACTGTACTAACGTACTAACGTAGTACTAACACTGTACTAACATACTAACATAGTACTAACATACTAACATAGTACTAACACTGTACTAACATACTAACATAGTACTAACACTGTACTAACATACTAACATAGTACTAACACTGTACTAACATACTAACATAGTACTAACACTGTACTAATATACTAACATAGTACTAACACTGTACTAACATACTAACATAGTACTAACACTGTACTACCATACTAACATAGTACTAACAAGTACTAACATACTAACATAGTACTAACACTGTACTAACATACTAACATAGTACTAACATACTAACATAGTACTAACACTGTACTAACATACTAACATAGTACTAACACTGTACTACCATACTAACATAGTACTAACACTGTACTAACATACTAACATAGTACTAACACTGTACTAACATACTAACATAGTACTAACATACTAACATAGTACTAACACTGTACTAACATACTAACATAGTACTAACACTGTACTAACGTACTAACATAGTACTAACATACTAACATAGTACTAACACTGTACTAACATACTAACATAGTACTAACATACTAACACTGTACTAACACTGTAATATAGTAGCAGTGTACATACTGTCACATAGTACATAACACATAGTACTACATAGTATTAACACAGTACTAACATAGTACCAGAGTACATAGTACCGATCACATAGTAATACATCGAACTGTACATAGTCATGCTAGCACTGACTACATAGACTACATACCTTCAGACCCGGTCTGCTCTAGTTCCTGGTCTGGTCTGGTGTAGTTGCTGGTCTGGTGTGGTGTAGTTGCTGGTCTGGTCTGGTGTAGTTGCTGGTGTGGTGTAGTTGCTGGTCTGGTCTGGTGTAGTTGCTGGTGTGGTGTAGTTGCTGGTCTGGTGTAGCTGGTGTTCTGGTTGGCAGTTTGAGTCTGGGTGTCCCAGCAGCTGAAGGACAGCTGGTTTTATACTGGTTGCTGGGTGCTATCTGTCTTCCAGTCAAATGATTTCTGCGATATGAGAGACAGCTTTACCTTGTAGGGTAAAATGAGTCCCATGTTAAAGTGTATCTGCTTCATTTGTGAATGCAAGCCAGGGGTGGAGACTGGGAGCTCAGCAGGACAATCATCTCTCACACATTTGAATGTAAAGCCATGATATGGAAGCTGAAACCGTTTTTCAGGAGGGGAAAGTTTGGCTATCAGTTCCTTTTGTGCACCACTGTGGTACTGTGGTAGTACTGTAATACTATGGTAGTACTATAGTACTATGGTACTACTGTAGTACTATGGTACTGTTAGTAATGTAGTACTATGGTAGTACTATAGTACTATGGTAGTACTGTAGTACTATGGTAGCACTATGGTAGTACTATGGTACTGTTAGTAATGTAGTACTATGGTAGTACTGTGGTACTATGGTAGTACTGTAGTACTATGGCAGTACTATGGTACTAGTACTATGGTACTACTGTAGTACTATGGTACTGTTAGTAATGTAGTACTATGGTAGTACTGTGGTACTATGGTAGTACTGTGCTGTGGTACTATGGTAGTACTGTGCTGTGGTACTATGGTAGTACTATACTATACTACTACTGTGTACTATACTATACTAGTACTGTGTTAGTACTACAGAAGAAATGGCCTAATATAATAATATAAGTAGAATAGACCTGTACTAATATAATAAATTATTATATTAGTACAGGTCTATTCTACTCTATTACTATATTAGTATAGGTCTATTCTACTTATATATTATTATTAATAATATATAAGTAGAATAGACCTATACTAATATAATATGAATATACCTATAGTAATATAATATATGAATATACTAATATAATAATAGAGTAGAATAGACCTATACTAATATAATAATATATAAGTAGAATAGACCTGTACTAATATAATAAATTATTATATTAGTACAGGTCTTTTCTACTCTATTATTATATTAGTATAGGTCTATTCTACTTATATATTATTATTAATAATATATAAGTAGAATAGACCTATACTAATATAATATATGAATATACCTATACTAATATAATATATGAATATATACTAATATAATATGAATATACCTATACTAATATAATATGAATATACCTATACTAATATAATAAATGAATATATACTAATATAATAAATGAATATATACTAATATAATAAATGAATATATATACTAATATAATAAATGAATATATATACTAATATAATAAATGAATATATACTAATATAATAAATGAATATATACTAATATAATATATGAATATACCTATACTAATATAATAAATGAATATGTACTAATATAATAAATGAATATATACTAATATAATATATGAATATACCTATACTAATATAATATGAATATACCTATACTAATATAATATATGAATATACATATACTAATATAATAATATATAAGTAGAATATACCTATACTAATATAATATATGGATATATACTAATATAATATGAATGTAAGTGATACAGTATGAATATGAATGAACAGCTGGTAGGTTGCTGTTCTCATTCAGGTCCTCTTCCCAACAGGTTGGTGTTTGCGGCGCTGTGTGTGTCTTGTGTGTGCGTGGCGGTGTGTTTATGGTCCTACAGCATCGGGTTGTGACCCCAGGCTGAAGTCCGACCTCGCCGGCCCAAGTGTTGATCAGAACTGTAAAGTTTCAACTCATCCTCCCGGGACCGGACCGCATGGAGAGCTGGGGTCCCGGTGGGGGGCCAGGAGCCAACCCCGCCCTGGACTCGGACTCCGGTACGGACTGGGAGGGGGAGGAGCGGGTGAGAGAGCAGGAGGAGCGGGTGAGGGAGCGGGAGGAGCGGGCCGCAGCCACCTCCCCCGACGGCCGCTTCCTGAAGTTTTGCATGGAGCTCAGCAGGAGGTCCTTTAGGAAACCTGGACACCTGTGTGTGTGTGTGTGTGTGTGTGTGTGTGTGTGTGTGTGTGTGTGTGTGTGTGTGTGTGTGTGTGTGTGTGTGTGTGTGTGTGTGTGTGTGTGTGTGTGTGAGATAACACGCTAGTACATCACACAGTAGGATTTCAGAAAGTTATCTGACAGACACAGAAAACACTCAGACTTGTTTTGCATGTTATCGTTCTTCTGCAGATGTTGGCCACTCTCCAGGCTAACATCTCTTCTTCTATGAGTCTGTACCTTTCTCTATAGCTATGAGTCTGTACCTTTCTCTATAGCTATGAGTCTGTACCTTTCTCTATAGCTATGAGTCTGTACCTTTCTCTATAGCTATGAGTCTGTACCTTTCTCTATAGCTATGAGTCTGTACCTTTCTCTATAGCTATGAGTCTACCATTCTCTATAGCTATGAGTCTGTACCTTTCTCTATAGCTACGAGTCTGTACCTTTCTCTATAGCTATGAGTCTGTACCTTTCTCTATAGCTATGAGTCTGTACCTTTCTCTATAGCTATGAGTCTACCATTCTCTATAGCTATGAGTCTGTACCTTTCTCTATAGCTATGAGTCTGTACCTTTCTATAGCTATGAGTCTGTACCTTTCTCTATAGCTATGAGTCTGTACCTTTCTCTATAGCTATGAGTCTACCTTTCTATAGCTATGAGTCTGTACCTTTCTATAGCTATGAGTCTGTACCTTTCTATAGCTATGAGTCTGTACCTTTCTCTATAGCTATGAGTCTGTACCTTTCTATAGCTATGAGTCTGTACCTTTCTATAGCTATGAGTCTGTACCTTTCTCTATAGCTATGAGTCTGTACCTTTCTCTATAGCTGAGTCTGTACCTTTCTCTATAGCTATGAGTCTGTACCTTTCTCTATAGCTATGAGTCTGTACCTTTCTCTATAGCTATGAGTCTGTACCTTTCTCTATAGCTATGAGTCTGTACCTTTCTCTATAGTTATGAGTCTGTACCTTTCTCTATAGTTATGAGTCTGTACCTTTCTCTATAGCTATGAGTCTGTACCTTTCTCTATAGCTGAGTCTGTACCTTTCTCTATAGCTATGAGTCTGTACCTTTCTCTATAGTTATGAGTCTGTACCTTTCTCTATAGCTGAGTCTGTACCTTTCTCTATAGCTATGAGTCTGTACCTTTCTCTATAGCTATGAGTATGTACCTTTCTCTATAGCTATGAGTCTGTACCTTTCTCTATAGCTGAGTCTGTACCTTTCTCTATAGCTATGAGTCTGTACCTTTCTCTATAGCTATGAGTCTGTACCTTTCTCTATAGCTGAGTCTGTACCTTTCTCTATAGCTGAGTCTGTACCTTTCTCTATAGCTATGAGTCTGTACCTTTCTCTATAGCTGAGTCTGTACCTTTCTCTATAGCTATGAGTCTGTACCTTTCTCTATAGCTATGAGTCTTTACCTCTGTACCTTGTTAAATATTTTAGGGAGGATGACAACAGATCTTGGAAGACGAGGACCAAATATCAAGACAGCAAGTCAGCAGTAGAAAAGTATGAGACATTTACCCATGATTACAAAACTATATGGAGGACTAAAAGCGCCAAAATGAAATGAATGAATACACCATTAAATAATTACTTAAATGTGTCATTAATTAATTAAAATTGGAATGAAATACTTAAATGTATCATTAATTCATTAAAATACCGATTCATTTTATGTAAAAAAACAAACAAACAAACATATATAATCATTTCACTATTTAATTAATTTACATTTACATTTCATGATTTACATTTCATGATCCTGTGTTGCAGCGCTTCATGAATTGTCAAACTGTCAAACTCGCCAATCAAAGTTGGCGGATCCTAATGCCTGATTGGTTACCCTGCGCATCAAGTCAAGGCAAATCAATTAATTAAATAGTGAAATGATTTTATATAATATATGTAATATAAAGCGTCAGTGGATCTTGTCACGGACGCTTTTCTGACGATTTGGGGTCAAAGTGATGTCATATGTCAGTGTTTGCTCCTCAGAAATTAAGCAAAGCTCGTCGTTTTCCCACGTGAGGGTATAGCACGTGATCCCAGCAGGACACGTGACGCTACGTGACGTGTTCACGGTGCGTCACCGCCCTCTAGTGGAGGACGGCGCTGTGGCGTTTACGTTACGTTCAACTGTGTTGTCATGGCGACACAGTTGTCATGTTCTCTACAGATACATTTCATTTAGTTCACATAAGGATCAAAACAACATGTAAATAGGATAATATAATATTCATTGACAAGTTATTAAACTTATTAAAGACAATTGCAATTGCCAGTGATTTTATGTAAAGTTATTCTCACCAATCAATTGTAATTGCCAATTGCAATTGTCTTTAATAATTTAAAACTTGTCACTCATACGTGCTTGCTGCTACACCCTCACCAGACAGAGAGAGAAAGACAGTGAGTGACTGTTGGTTTGCGCGGGGGACTGAAATCGTGTCGTTCATTGTCACTTTTAATAATAATAATAATTATTATAATAATTATATATTTCTGTGTGTATAACAGAAATATGAAATATAGATTCAGAAATATGAAAAAACAGACTACTGGGTAGGATTTGTATTTTGTCAATTGTCACAAGTTGTCCAACTTTATCACAATGGTCAATAAGCCAAACATTGTAAATGTGTAGATATATTTGATGATGTTTAGAATGTTCTTATTTATCTGTCTTAAAAAATGAATATGAAAACGTTAACATAAAAGCAATATCTTTTCCATGTTCACTCTCAAATTGTAGTCTGCCGAGGCGCATATGTCCTAAAGCAGCATTACTTCTATTACTGTTACACTACTTGTTATTAAGTTTTATCCAAATCCGACTCAATTCCAGGTTTCATGTGACATCTGCCGTCTGTGCTGGCACTGCTGGATACGTTTGTCTTGCTGTTTGCATTAGAAAGATATTAAGGATATGATGTGATAAGGTCCGGTTAGAAGGCTGCATGTGATCCATTGCATCATGCAGATGTCCTTCATTAAGCAAATAAGAAGAGAGCCATCCTCACTACCTGTTTACACATTTCCAGACTGAGCTCAATAGAGAGTGAAAGAGTCCAGCCATGTACCTCCGCTGCAATGGGTAAAACACAATAAAACAAATAAAGTGAATAAAATAATTAAATTTAAAAAAATATATACAAATTTGATATGAAATAAAAGCCTGAGTAAAAAGAGTACATTTAGGGACCCGAGCAGCAAATCGCTAATCCCCTTAGTAATAGTAAAATAGGATCTTGGGACCAAAAGTCAGCAGCTTAATAGACTGAAATGTGTTAAAAGTGTCAGTTACATCTAGAAAATCAGTCGATATTATTGAAAATGATGTTTTTAATCTCGCTAAAGAGTAGTAGGTCTAATGGTTTTTACTTTTTCACATTCGCCTCTCATGTGTAGGCTGCTGTGATCCTAGTTTTTTGGTGTAATGGCCTACAAGTGTTATGGCTATGTTGTGTGTCTGGGGTGGCATAATGTCTGTCCTATAACGCGGCTATAGTAGGACTGCTGGAGCCGAGATTTAGATAGAGAGGATTATAGGTTAGAGATTATTAAGTTTAGGTAGGCCTATTCGGTAAGAAATGGTTACTTTTCGGTGTTATGTTAGTGGTGGTTAAATTTAGGGAATATATTAGAGATGGTTGGGATTAGGTAGTAGGTTAGAGATGGTTAAGTTGTTTAGATATTAGGTGAGTTTTCTATGGTTCGGGATGGTCTCTGCAGCAAAGCAGCAAGCTCGGTAATCAATGTAACACAAGGCAGTATCATTTGGAGAGATTCAAAGTTGATTCAGATATATAAAGCATATATACAGTTGCGTGAAAGAGAGAAGATGCAGACAGTTAACATGACCTGGCTCTTTGCTTAGAGCGGAGAAGCGCTTAACCTTGGGCGCAGGGGCCAGATATCAATCGTCATCCTTGACAATAACAAGATATGCTGCCATAGCACGTTTGGCAATAACATGAAGCAACTAGTTGCGTACAAGCCACATGTCAATATTTGCGAAAGTTGCAGCTGAAACAGATCAGACAGCTATTTAGCCTATCTAACAGGTAGGCCTACACATGCAAGAGGCGAATATGAACATTTTAAATTTTTCGCCACGGCCACGCCCTCTGACATGGAGTCGCAAATAGCACAATGTTCGTTTGTTCAGCACCATCTTCTGACTGTACTGACCGACTTTGAAGCAGAACGGACAAATTCCCTGGGAGGAGTTCTTTGGCAAACAATGGGGAAAAATCATCGGAAAAAAGACCACTGAATAGACATAATTGAATATGGCCGAATTTGACGGCACGCCATGGATCCTTCGATGTAGAGTCGCAAATAACATACTACCATAGTACTAACACTATACTAACATACTAACATAGTACTAACACTGTACTAACATACTAACATAGTACTAACACTGTACTACCATACTAAAATAGTACTAACACTGTACTACCATACTAAAATAGTACTAACACTGTACTAACATACTAACATAGTACTAACACTGTACTAACATACTAACATAGTACTAACACTGTACTAACATACTAAAATAGTACTAACACTGTACTAACATACTAAAATAGTACTAACACTGTACTAACATACTAACATAGTACTAACACTGTACTAACATACTAACATAGTACTAACACTGTACTAACATACTAACATAGTACTAACACTGTACTACCATACTAAAATAGTACTAACACTGTACTAACATACTAACATAGTACTAACACTGTACTAACATACTAAAATAGTACTAACACTGTACTAACATACTAACATAGTACTAACACTGTACTAACATACTAACATAGTACTAACACTGTACTAACATACTAAAATAGTACTAACACTGTACTAACATACTAACATAGTACTAACACTGTACTAACATACTAACATAGTACTAACACTGTACTAACATACTGAAATAGTACTAACACTGTACTAACATACTAACATAGTACAAACACTGTACTAACATACTAACATAGTACTACCACTGTACTAACATACTAACATAGTACTACCACTGTACTAACATACTAACATAGTACTAGGCAAGGCAAGGCAGCTTTATTTATATAGCGCATTTCATACACAATGGCAACTCAATGCGCTTTACATAGAACAATAAGAATTGAAATAAAAATAATAATAATAATAGTAATAAAAAATAATAAAATACAAGAATAGAAGAATAGAAAGAAATAAAGTACTATAAGAGCAGCATAAAATCATGATTTAAAAGGACATAGTGCAATTAAATTTACAATTTAAAGTGCTTTGAACAAGCTCAATCATAAGCACAGGAGAAGAGAAGTGTTTTTAATTTGGATTTAAAAATGCTCACAGTTGGGGCTGATTTCAGTTCAGCTGGTAGTTTGTTCCAGTTTTGTGCAGCATAATAGCTAAAAGCTGCTTCACCATGTTTAGTTTGAACTCTGGGCTTCACTATCTGACCTGAGTCAGTAGATCTCAGAGCCCTACTGGGTTTGTATTCTACTAAGATGTCATTCATGTATTCTGGACCTAAACCATTCAGTGATTTGTAGACCAGTAGCAGAACTTTAAAGTCTATTCTGTAGCTGACTGGGAGCCAGTGTAAAGACTTGAGAACTGGAGTAATGTGCTCTGATCTCTTTGTTCTGGTTAAAACTCGAGCTGCAGCATTCTGAATGAGCTGCAGCTGTTTAATGCTTTTTTGTGGGAGTCCAGTCAGAAGGCCGTTACAGTAGTCGAGTCTACTGGAGATAAAAGCATGAATCAACTTCTCTTGGTCTGTTTGAGACATAAAACCCTTCACTCTGGATATGTTCTTAAGATGATAGAAGGCTGTTTTGGTGATGGATTTGATATGACTGCTGAAGGTCAAATCTGAGTCTATCAGCACGCCAAGGTTTCTGACTTGGTCCCTAGTTTTTAGAGAGAGTGACTCGAGATGTTTACTGACGGCAGTCCTCTTCTCTTTATTGCCAAAAACAATTACCTCAGTTTTGTCCTGATTTAATTGAAGGAAATTTTGGTTCATCCAATTTGTTACTTGCTCTAAACAGTGACACAATGACTGTATTGGACTGTAGTCATCTGAGGACAGTGCTATGTATATCTGCATGTCATCTGCATAACTGTGATAGTCTACATTAGAGTTCTGCAGAACTTGACCCAAAGGCAGCATATATAGACTGAACAGAAGGGGTCCAAGAACTGACCCCTGAGGAACTCCACATGTCATAGCCATTCGATTGGATTCATAACTTCCAATGGTCACAAAATAACTCCGCTCCTCCAAGTAGGACCTGAACCATTTCAGGACTGTTCCACTGAGTCCTGCCCAAGTTTCCAACCTGTTCAACAATATACTGTGATCCACAGTGTCAAATGCAGCACTGAGATCCAAGAGGACCAGAACTGACACCTTGCCTGAGTCAGTGTTTAACCTAATATCATTTAACACTCTAATAAGAGCTGTTTCTGTGCTGTGGTGAGGTCGGAAGCCTGATTGAAATTTGTCGAAAATGCCACTGGAATTCAAGAATTTGCTGAGTTGATTAAAAACCACTTTCTCAACGATCTTGGCTATAAAAGGAAGATTGGAGATAGGTCTGTAGTTGGTTAACATGGAAGCATCCAGCGATCTCTTTTTTAAGAGTGGCTTAATAGCAGCTACTTTTAGGGATTTAGGAAACGTGCCCGATTGGAGTGAGCTATTTAGTATTTGTCGCAAATCTATTTGGACAGAGTTCACAATAGTTTTAAAAAAGTCTGATGGCATTGTGTCAAGACAGCATGTTGATGGTTTTAGATGCTGAACTGTTTCCTCTATGGTTTTTTGGTCAACTGTATTAAATTCTGACATCGCAGTTGAGTTATTCCTGGGAGGTCTTAGGGATTGCGTTATTTTATTTTTTTGTTGATTTGTGCTAATATTTAACCTTATGGACTGGATTTTTTCACTGAAAAAGCAAGCAAATTCATTGCATTTTACTGTGGAAAGGAGTTCTGGAGCTATCTGTTTAGGGGGGTTTGTCAGCTTATCAACCATAGCAAATAGGGTGCGAGTGTTGTTGATGTTCTTATTAATAATTTCAGAAAAGTGTCGCTGTCTAGCCTTTACTAACTCATAGTTGAAATTACAAAGACTTATTTTGTAGAGGTCATGGTGAATTTGAAGTTTAGTTTTCCTCCACTTACACTCTGCTTTCCTGCATTCTGTTTTTAAAGCCTTTACCATCATAGTGTTCCTCCATGGTGTTTTCTTTCTGATCAAGGTTGTCTTAATTTTAATAGGTGCAACAGCATCCATGACATTTGAGATTTTCCAGTTAAATTGATCTAGGAGTTCATCAACGGACTCTGCACTCACAGTTGGTGACATAGCTATAGCCTCCATAAACTTTGCACTGGTATTCTCATTTATGTACCTTCTCTTAACAGACACAGAGGTTAACTGAACATTTGGAGTGATCTGTAAGTCAAAGAACACACAGAAATGATCAGAAAGAGCCAAGTCCTTAACATCAACAGAAGAAATGTTAACACCTTTAGAGATAACCAGATCCAGAGTGTGGCCTCGAGTGTGTGTGGGCCCTTTCACATGTTGCAAGAGGCCAAAAGTGTCAAGTAGAGCAGAGAGTTCTTTGGCATTAGTGTCCATGTTATTGTCTACATTGTACAAACATACTAACATAGTACTAACACTGTACTAACATACTAACATAGTACTAACACTGTACTAACATACTAACATAGTACTAACACTGTACTAACATACTAACATAGTACTAACACTGTACTAACATACTAACATAGTACTAACATACTAACATAGTACTAACACTGTAATAACATACTAACATAGTACTAACACTGTACAAACATACTAACATAGTACTAACACTGTACTAACATACTAACATAGTACTAACACTGTACTACAATACTAACATAGTACTAAGACTGTACTAACATACTAACATAGTACTAACACTGTACTAACATACTAACATAGTACTAACACTGTACTAACATACTAACATAGTACTAACACTGTACTACAATACTAACATAGTACTAAGACTGTACTAACATACTAACATAGTACTAACACTGTACTAACATACTAACATAGTACTAACACTGTACTAACATACTAACTAGAGTTGAGCCGGATACTCGGCTGAAACGAGTATCCGGTACGGATAAAGCACTTTTGCCGAGTACGAGTATTATACGAGTAATACGAGTCAATATCTGTGCTCGGACTGAATGAAAATCCTCATTGGGTTCTGTGATGGGCTACAGCGCCCCTCCCCCTCCCTCCCTCCTCCTCCCCCACCCCCCCCCCCCTCCCCCTCCTCCCCCTCCCCTCCCTCCTCCTCCCCCACCCCCCCCCCCTCCCCCTCCCCTCCCTCCTCCCCCCCTCCCCTACACAATACAGATGTGTTGTTGTGTCGCTCTGACCACTCACACACAGAGCAGCTCTCTGTCTCTCCCTCAGTCGCTCGGGTTCGCGGGTCGTTTTCCGTTAATGTTTAGGGTTTCTTCAGGTGTGTTATCATTAGGTCGGTACTTATGGACCAGTAGTTCTGGTAAACGGGTTCGTTCAGACGTGGTGCCGACTCGCGCTGCGTCTCTGCCTGGCGGAGTCGGAGATTTGTTTTCTTTTTCTTTTGTTAACCGTCACCTGGCTGCCTGGCTCTAACCAGTTTGTTTTACTTCACGCACGGTGTCCGACACTTTATTGCTGTATTTCGTGAAAAAATAAAGCTAGTAGTGGTATAAATATTGGTAATCAAGCTACACACACACACACACACACACACACACACACTCTCTCTCTCTCTCCCTGACGGTCGTCGGAGTTGTTCTTTTGTTTTTTTTTAATGCTGATGCTGTCCTGTAAATAGTTTTCTAATCAGCAATAAATAACAATTTCTGATCAACCCATATCAATTGCATGCTTAAAATAACATACCGGTTAAAACCTCGCTCATTTCAAGACAACCCGACCCACTTCCGGGTTAGGCCCCGCCCACTCCGAGTACAGATACAGATAATGCTGTACTCGCTCATCCCTACATTACAATACATTTATCCATATATATTGACAGAGTATTTAATCTTTCATTTGAAATGTGACCTTGAGCTTAAAATAAAAAAAAGCTCAAACAGTTCTGTTGAATTGAATCCTTGTGATTTCCTCATCTGTTTAACTCACATTTTAACTACTGTGTGGTAATAATGTGTCACACATACTGTATATGATATTCACTAAATCTGTTTCTATATCTTTACTAAATGTATACAAAATATAGTAAGCATTGATGTTTTTAAATATACATGGTCATAAAGAAACCATAAAGTTATCAGATATGAAGTAGAGTTGAGTCTGGTCACAGAGGGGAATTTTGTTTTTTTCGTGATTCAATAAAAAAATAGCGGATTAAAAACACAGTGAGAATCATATTTACCACCACGGACATACATACATAATAGGCTGGCATAATCACATATAACAGCAAGTCCAAAACATGAATTCATTCATTAATAAGTGAATAAATAGGGACACCTATACCATAATGATTTCAATATTCATATTCATATTTTTATGAATGTGGCAATAAAAGAATGCAATCATTGATAGTGTTCAGCCAGTGTTTATTTGGTGATCACATGCATTACAAATCACTCGTTGAATCAATTGTCTAAGAAATGTCTTTGACATAATGCACTGGAAGGCGTCTCTCACACTCAATGACAATCCTTCTGGCGAACCTGGGGACAATACCTTGGTAAACACAATTTGGCCATGTGTCACCTGGGTTTATTAAAGTGCACCTGACAATGTCGAAGGGGTTGTTACTGCTAGTCAGACCTTGACCATAAGGCTGTCCGCCACCCGTACAGATGGCGTTGACTTGGGGGACAGTGGCACGGATGAAGGTGTTGGTTGGTTTACAGCGGTTGCCTACTGGGTCGTACAAAAAGATATTTCTGTCCCTAATAACCGCAGTGCAGTCATTAACCCGCATCACATCATTGATATGATTGTTTATGAACCTCCTGTGACGGTCCTGTGGGGTGTTTTGAGAGAGTGCTGTGGTGGAGAAGACGATCAGCAGCAGCAGACACACACGCTGACTCGTCATCATTCTTTGTTGTGGGAGCAACAAACAATACAAGGAACAAAGAAGGCAAGGACAAATTGGTGATCAAACTTTGGAAAACAAACGGATCCCAGATGAATAACGAGGATTAACAGATATATAATTCCTATTTTAATTCACATTCGGTTGCTGAAATCAGCCTGTATGTCCATCCTTGAAAATCTCAACTGTGAGTAAAATACACGCACTATTAAAACACACATATAATAAAAAGCCAAAATATAGAGGCTTACCTTTTCGTTGAATACAAAGTTATCCTCTTGTTTTCTTCGATAAAGCCTGTGCTGAAAATGAAAATGTCATTATGGTTTATTTACACAGGTGTATGCATTGTAGAGTAGTACAGTAGAAGGCTATTACCTGTGCTGGGTGCAGTGTTGTGGGAAAGTGAAACCTTGGTGACCACTATAAGCTTCATATGGGAGTGGGGAGTTAGACCTTTGATACTAAACTGTGTGTGTTTGACCAACCGACTGGGGTTAAGGGGGACTGGCTGGTACGCTATGAGGAAACCTGATGGAAACATTGCTGATATTAATGAACAGGATATATCTGTAGCCAATTAAGGTTGTTAATTGGTAGTGGTTGATTTTTTGCGATGTACGTATGAATAAACTCAATAGGAATAATATATTTTTTTAAAGTCTCCAGACCCAGATAGTCTTTTTTATTGTGACATGTGAAGTAAAGCTAAACCAAGCAATTACGGTGCACTTAGAAACTTCCTCTATTGACATCCTTGCTGTACTGACAGTGATATATTTTTGTTTTACTTTCTACTGACCAATGTACTTATGTAGTACTAACACTGTACTAACATACTAACATAGTACTATTACTGTGCTAACATACTAACATAGTACTAACACTGTACTAACATACTAACATAGTACTAACACTGTACTAACATACTAACATAGTACTAACACTGTACTAACATACTAACAGTACTAACACTGTACTAACATACTAACATAGTACTAACACTGTACTAGCATACTAACATAGTACTAACACTGTACTAACATACTAACATAGTACTAACACTGTACTAACATACTAACATAGTACTAACACTGTACTAACATACTAACATAGTACTAACACTGTACTAACATACTAACATAGTACTAACACTGTACTAGCATACTAACATAGTACTAACACTGTACTAGCATACTAACATAGTACTAACATAGTACTAACACTGTACTAACATACTAACATAGTACTAACACTGTACTAACATACTAACATAGTACTAACACTGTTTAGTTTAGTTTAGTTCCTCCCGTTCCTATTTGGAACATTGGGCGACGAGTCCTCTCCATTTATTCCGGTCTCTGGCGACCCTTCTTGCTCTGTGCCAGCTGACACCCATCTCGCTTAAGTCTTCCTTCGCTGTCTGTCTCCATGTCTTTTTTGGCCTCCCTCTCTTCCTCTTTCCACCTTCTGGCATCCAGTCCATTACCACACTTGCCGGTCTTTCTCTTGGCAGTCGGAGTACGTGTCCAGCCATTCTCCTTCTCCTTCCATCGATGATAACAGACAGTGGTGCTACCCCTGCCCTTCTCATCACCTCCTCATTGGTGATGTGGTCTCTCCATGAGATCCTCAGGATGGATCTGAGGCATCTTCGGTGGAAGACGTCCAACTTGTTGGTCGTGTTGGCTGTCTTCGTCCACGTCTCACCGGCGTAGGTCGCTGTTGGGATGACCACTGACATATAGAGGCGTAGCTTGGTGGCCGTAGAGATGGTTTTAGACGACCAAATGTTGCGGAGACGCTGAAACACTCCTGCAGCTTTGCCACCTCGGTTGTTGACGTCTTTCTCCACGTCTCCTGTGTTCGAGATGTTACTTCCAAGGTACGTGAAGTTGTCAACATACTCTATGTCATGTATGCCTATAGTGAGTGGTGGAAGGTGTTGATATTGTCCAATGATCATGGCCTTTGTCTTTTCTTGGCTTATCCGTAAACCGACCTTATCTCCGTGCTCATGGAGTCTGTTGGTCAACTCTTGGAGTGCAGGCCGGGTATGACTTAACAGAGCCAAGTCGTCCGCAAAGTCCAGATCGGCTAGTCTGCCCCCTCCCCACTTGATACCGAAGTTTTTCCCGGTGACGGACTTCCTCATCACAAAGTCAATTGTAATAATGAAGAGCAGTGGTGATAGAATGCAACCCTGTCTTACACCGGTCACGATGTCAAAGTCATCGGTTGTGCCGTTGTTGGTTTTGACTCTGCAAGTGGAGTTGTGGTACAGGGACCTGAAGATGTTCACGTACTTGGGTGGTACACCATACAGCTGGACGATCTGCCACAGTGATTCCCGGTGGATGCTGTCGAAAGCTTTTTTAAAATCGATGTAGTTGATCATGAGGGGTGTCTGAAGCTCTTGGCACTGCTCAATGATGTTGCGAAGAGTGAAGATCTGTTCGGAGCAGGACCTTCCCTTCCTGAAGCCAGCTTGCTCTTCCCTTAGGATGTTGTCCACCTCCTCTTTAAGGCGTTGGAGCAATACACTGCAGAATACCTTGCTAGGGATAGACAGCAGTGTGATTCCCCGCCAGTTGTTGGAGTCCGCGAGGTTTCCCTTCTTGGGCAGTGTCACAATGACCCCACGTCTCCAGTCGGCTGGAACTTCTTCAGCGTGCCAAATCATGTTGAACAGGCTAGTGAGGCTCTCCACAACAACGTCCTGGCCGTGCTTCAACAACTCGGCGGCTACCTCGTCGAGTCCCGGTGCCTTGTTGTTTTTGAGGCTCTTGATTGCTCGGACAACCTCAGTCCCGGATATCCCTCCTGAAGTAACGTTCAGAGTTGGAGCCGGTGTTTCGTGATCGAAATTGAAGAGCATGGAAGGTATTGGCTGATTGAGAACCTCCTTGAAGTGCTCCACCCACCTTGCCTCCTGCTCTTCGTCGGTCAGGAGTGCCCTGCCATCCTTGCTCCTGGTTGGCACACCGGAGCTGCTCCTGGAGCTGGTTAGCTCCCGGAGCTGGTTAGCTCCCGTACGATCCTCTACAGCGTTTTTGTGTTGTTCTTCTCCGCTGCCTCCTGTGCCTCTCTTGCTTTCTCCTCTAGCCACCGTCTTTTATCATTTCTGCAGCTCTTCTTCACTTCCCTGTCCAGACGCCTGTACTCCTCATCTTCCATCCTCCAACTCCGGAGTCTCCTCTTCTGTTCTCTTTTTATTTTGGCCACCTTTCGTTCATCGATCAACTTCCATGTGTGGTCTGTTATCCACCTTTCTTTGTTGGTACCCCTCCTGCCTAAAACTGCCTCTGCAGTCTCAGTGATGGTACGTGAGAACAGACTCCACTGCTCCTCAATGGTTGAAGGATGTTGTGGTACCGCAAGCTTCTTACTCAACTCCTCACGGAAGCTTTCTGATACGTTGTTATTCTTCAGCTTGTCCACCGCGTAAGGTCTCTTGGGCTGCACCTTTTCCACCTTCTTTAGCTTCAGCCTGATTTTACCCACCACAAGGAAGTGATCTGATCCTACATCTGCACCTCTATAGGAGCGAACATCTAGCAATGATGAGCACCACCTTGTGTTGATGCAGATGTAGTCCAGCTCGTTCCGGGTCCCACCACCAGGTGAAACCCAGGTCATCTTGTGGATCCGCTTGTGCCCAAAAAAGGTGTTTCCGATGCTGAAACCGTTGGTGCTGGTTAGCATCAACAGTCTCTCTCCGTTGTCATTTGTGGAGCTTGCAGACCCGTGTGGTCCCACTGTGGTGTTAAGGCCCCTTCTGTCATCATCCAGTTTTGCATTGAAGTCTCCAATCAGCATCTTGATGTCATAGCTGGGGATCTCTTCAAGCACGGTTTGGAGCTGATTGTAGAAGGCGTCCTTATCTTCTTCTGAGGCAACATCGGTTGGGGCATAAACTTGCACGATGGTTGCTTTGGCATGTCTGGTGTAAAGCCTCGCTGTGATGATGCGTTCGTTCACCGGCTTCCATCCAACCAACGCTTTTGCTGCGTAGCTGGAGAGGATGATGCCGACTCCATGGGTATGATGGTCTTGCTTCCCAGAGTAAAGAACGGTTGCTCCATCCACCATGAGGCGCCCCTGCCCTGTCCACCTCATTTCGCTAATGCCTAAGATGTCCAGGCGATAGTCTTTCATACTCTTCAGCACCTGGTCCATGCGACCACACTGAAATAGTGTGCGTACGTTCCAGGCGCCTACTCTGGTGTTGGCTTTGGTGTTGAAGATCGGGGGCATCAAGGGTCGGGCTTCCTGCTGGATTTCACCCGGCCCCGTCATTGCTACATCCAAGGATGTGCCGTCTCTTCTTCGCCGTGATTTACCGGAATGGCTACTTCTCGTCGTTTCTGTAACAGGCTTTTGTTTTAAAGGGTGAGGTTGTTAACCCTACGCCCAACCCCCAACCTGGAGGACCAGGGTGCAGTTTAACGTCATGCCCAGGACATACTAACATACACTAACATACTAACTTAGTACTAACACTGTACTAACATACTAACATAGTACTAACACTGTACTAACATACTAACAGTACTAACACTGTACTACAATACTAACAGTACTAACACTGTAGTAACATACTAACATAGTACTAACACTGTACTAACATACTAACATAGTACTAACACTGTACTAACATACTAACATAGTACTAACACTGTACTAACATACTAACATAGTACTAACACTGTACTAACATACTAACATAGTACTAACACTGTACTAACATACTAACAGTACTAACACTGTACTACAATACTAACAGTACTAACACTGTACTAACATACTAACATAGTACTAACACTGTACTAACATACTAACATAGTACTAACACTGTACTAACATACTAACATAGTACTAACACTGTACTAACATACTAACATAGTACTAACACTGTACTAACATACTAACATAGTACTAACACTGTACTACAATACTAACAGTATTAACACTGTACTAACATACCAACATAGTACTAACACTGTACTAACATACTAACATAGTACTAACACTGTACTACCATACTAACATAGTACTAACACTGTACTAACATACTAACATAGTACTAACACTGTACTAACATACTAACATAGTACTAACACTGTACTAACATACTAACATAGTACTAACATAGTACTAACACTGTACTAACATACTAACATAGTACTAACACTGTACTAACATACTAACATAGTACTAACACTGTACTAACATACTAACATAGTACTTACACTGTTACTAACATACTAATATAGTACTAATACTGTACTAACATACTAACATAGTACTAACACTGTACTAACATACTAACACTGTACTAACACTGTACTAACATACTAACATAGTACTTACACTGTTACTAACATACTAATATAGTACGAACACTGTACTAACATACTAACATAGTACTAACACTGTACTAACATACTAACATAGTACTAACACTGTACTAACATACTAACATAGTACTAACACTGTACTAACATACTAACATAGTACTAACACTGTACTAACATACTAACATAGTACTTACACTGTACTAACATACTAATATAGTACTAACACTGTACTAACATACTAACATAGTACAAACAATGTACTAACATACTAACACTGTACTAACATACTACTAACACTGTACTAACATACTAACATAGTACTAACATACTAACATAGTACTAACACAACGTGACAAACCGTCGGTATATTACGAGTTGGGATGAGAACGTGTTGCAAATGACAGCTTGGCGAGCCGCAGGAGGCTCGCGGGTGGTTAGAACGCAAACAATATAGAATAAAATTGCTCGCCTGTCTACCAGCCATGGTTCCAGAAAATAGACAACAAAGTCAACCGCGCAAGTCGCTTGTTATTCTTGTCATCGGCAGAGCACTGTCAATCCCGCACAGCCCGGTCAACGGCGCATGTGATTGGACTGTACCTCAGCAGAGAGCAACCAATAGGTTTAGAGCAAGATGGTCCCGCCCCCAGGAACGTTTTTTTTTTCCTTTTTTCAGAACCACGTTTTCAGAGCTTTGACTCTAAAGGAGTTTCAAAACGAAACGGCGACAGAACACTGTCAATAATCACGTGACTCACAAGCTTGCGCCCGTGTGGTCAAATCTCTGAAAAGTCAGTGCTGAAAAGTAAGTTCTGAAAAAATACATTGCAATGGTGTACATTTACACCTTTACAAGTTTTTAAAAATAAATATTCAACCTTTCAAAACGTATTTCTCAATGTTTGAACAGCTGTTTGCAGAATCCCATTTACAAGGTTTCAAAACCGGGAAACAAAGTAATACACTGTTAGAACAGTGTCAGATTTGAAACTCTGCAAATGCGCTGGTGAACATTTTTACACTTTGAAAATGTGTTTGTGAAAAAACTTTTACCTTTGAAAATGTGTTGGTGAAAATTATGAAGAAGATAAAATAGAACACAAAATGATGTTTGCAGATGTTTGACATTTTTTTTCAGGCTATAATCTCTTTTTTCAGTGTTGCAAAACCTTTTTTAAAAGGTGTTGAGTTTTCAAACACAGACTTACAAGCCTTTGAAACTTTTTTTTTCAGGTTTGAATTATGACAGGATATAGTCTTCTCCCGGCTGATCAAGCCCTTAAGCAATGATTTGGTTTTGAAGGAGTTACTCGAGAAAAAACACATTTTAAAGGCAGCTGGACTCAGTCGAGAACAACTGTAAAATAATGACATCACAACTGGTATTAATGAGATCACAGCACACTTTAATGACGTCACAACAACTGGTATTAATGGGTATTAATGACATCACAACAACTGGTATTAATGAGATCACAGCACACTTTAATGACATCACAATAACTGGTATTAATGACATCACAACAACTGGTATTAATGACATCACAATAACTGGTATTAATGACATCACAATAACTGGTATTAATGACATCACAATAACTGGTATTAATGACATCACAATAACTGGTATTAATGACATCACAATAACTGGTATTAATGAGATCACAGCACACTTTAATGACATCACAATATCTGGTATTAATGACATCACAACAACTGGTATTAATGACATCACAACAACTGGTATTAATGACATCACAATATCTGGTATTAATGACATCACAACAACTGGTATTAATGACATCACAACAACTGGTATTAATGACATCACAACAACTGGTATTAATGGCATCACAATATCTGGTATTAATGACATCACAACAACTGGTATTAATGACATCACAACAACTGGTATTAATGACATCACAGCAACTGGTATGTTTCTGATTCTAGACTGTTGGTTTGTAGTTTAATGTTATTTCACATGTATCTCCAAAGTAAGGTTCCACACATTCACATTCAGCCACAGTATTCAGAATGTTAATACACTTTCCCCCATTTGCACACTTATGTTTGTCGCAGGGTTTAACATTATCGATTTCTTCGTCACTCTTTATCAATACAACATAGTGTCCCCCTGACCATGTTCCTCTGTGTACCAGATCATCACCAGCAACACCAGCTTCCTCATCATCAGCAACCTGAGGAACAGCACCTTTGTTTCTTCCGTATACATAGGCATGAAACGCTGTGTACTTTCCAGCTAGATCCTTACAGCATGTCAATGCATCTTCAACATCAAAACATATTAATTTGTCATCAACACATTTCTTAATTTTCTCTCCAATCCCCTTAGCCTGAGTATGTTTCCCTTTAACTTGCCAGGCTACAGCTACAGTCAGACCATTGACATGCACTTTAAGGATGTTATTGAAGTAGTGTCCCTTAGCCAACACCAACAATTTATGTTGTGTCTTATACACGACCACCATCCAGTCGTAGCAGACGAACGCTTCTGACAAACCTTCTCTGATATGCTCAGCTAATTGTAGATGAGTGTGTTTCACTTTGTCATCAGGCACCATTGCTTTAACATCGGTCTCGACAAGTTCTGATAATTTGTCTTGATTTAAAAAGCATTCCCTTCGTGCGCTGTAGAGAGCTCCAGTGGCCTTATGGTACTGTTTTATAGCATCATCGATCTGGACTTTGTTTTTTTTAACACCCCTTTCATAATACACTATCTTCAGAATAAGGGCTTTCATCATGTAAGTATTGATCTCGCTAATATCGATGTCCATCTTCTTGTAGTGACAATTACTCTTTTTAATTAAGACTTCTGGGATGCTTGGGAAACAACTTGATTCATGTGTTATGAATAAACTCAGGTCCACTAGATTCCATGTATCCTTATAATCTTTAAAAAAATCCTCAGTGAGCTTTTCTTTGTCATCATCTTTCGCTGCTGAGCCAAGCGCTTTAAGCTCTTTCCCTAATAACTCAAACTGGTGCCAGGCCACATTAATGGGATGTTCTACATTACGTAGACTTTCACAGATAATCATCTCTTTCAGCTCGTTTTTCATATTTTTAAGTTTTTCACTCAGGTCTTTAATTGCTGCTGTGACCGGATTCTTATCGATACCAAGTACGGCCTTCAGCAGGCCACTGGTCAAACCGCCAGTGGCAGTACTCAGAGCAGTGTCAAGTAATCCAACAAGATTGTTATTGGCGGCATCCAGAGCAGTGTAGAGTTTATCCATGACTACCGCCTTTCCTCCAAGCTTGTCGCGCGCCGTCTCGGCCACTTTATTCAATCCTACTATGACCTGATCTCCGCCTGAAGGCGCGGCCTGGAGGGGCGGAGCCAACGACATCATCATCATCAGCAGCAGCAGCGCTGGAGACGCCATGACTGGAAAAACACATCCAAGAGTATTACTAACATACTAACATAGTACTAACACTGTACTAACATACTAACATAGTACTAACACTGTACTAACATACTAACATAGTACTAACACTGTACTAACATAGTACTAACACTGTACTAACATACTAACATAGTACTAACACTGTACTAACATAGTACTAACACTGTACTAACATACTAACATAGTACTAACATACTAACATAGTACTGACATACTAACATACTAACATAGTACTAACACTGTACTAACATACTAACATAGTACTAACATACTAACATAGTACTAACACTGTACTAACATACTAACATAGTACTAACACTGCATTAACATACTAACACTGTACTAACATACTAACATAGTACTAACACTGTACTAACATACTAACATAGTACTAACACTGTACTAACATACTAACATAGTACTAACATACTATATAGTACTAACACTGTACTAACATACTAACATAGTACTAACATACTAACATAGTACTAACACTGTACTAACATACTAACATAGGACTAACACTGTACTAACATACTAACATAGTACTAACATACTAACATAGTACTAACACTGTACTAACATACTAACATAGTACTAACACTGTACTAACATACTAACATAGTACTAACACTGTACTAACATACTAACATAGTACTAACACTGCACTAACATACTAACATAGTACTAACATACTAACATAGTACTAACACTGTACTAACATACTAACAGGACTAACACTGTACTAACATACTAACATAGTACTAACATAGGACTAACACTGTACTAACATACTAACATAGTACTAACATACTAACATAGTACTAACACTGTACTAACATACTAACATAGTACCAACACTGTATTAACATACTAACATAGTACTAACACTGTACTAACATACTAACATAGTACTAACACTGTACTAACATACTAACATAGTACTAACACTGTACTAACATGCTAACATAGTACTAACACTGTACTAACATAGTACTAACACTGTACTAACATACTAACATAGTACTAACACTGTACTAACATAGTAACATAGTACTAACACTGTACTAACATACTAACACTGTACTAACATACTAACATAGTACTAACATACTAACATAGTACTAACACTGCACTAACATACTAACATAGTACTAACACTGTACTAACATACTAACACTGTACTAACATACTAACATAGTACTAACATACTAACATAGTACAAACACTGTATTAACATACTAACATAGTACTAACATACTAACATAGTACTGACATAGTACTAACACTGTACCAACATAGTACTTACACTGTACTAACATGCTAACATAGTACTAACACTGTACTAACATACTAACATAGTACTAACACTGTACTAACATACTAACATAGTACTAACATACTAACATAGTACTAACACTGTAATGACATACTTACATAGTACTAACACTGTACTAACATACTAACATAGTACTAACACTGTACTAACATACTAACATAGTACTAACATACTAAGATAGTACTAACACTGTACTAACATACTAACATAGTACTAACACTGTACTAACATACTAACATAGTACTAACATTGTACTAACATACTAACATTGTACTAACATACTAACATAGTACTAACACTGTACTAACATACTAACATAGTACTAACAATGTACTAACATGCTAACATAGTACTAACACTGTACTAACATAGTACTAACACTGTACTAACATAGTAACATAGTACTAACACTGTACTAACATACTAACATAGTACTAACATACTAACATAGGACTAACACTGCACTAACATACTAACATAGTACTAACACTGTACTAACATACTAACATAGTACTAACACTGTACTAACATACTAACATAGTACTAACATACTAACACTGTACTAACATACTAACATAGTACTAACATACTAACATAGTACTAACACTGTATTAACATACTAACATAGTACTAACATACTAACATAGTACTAACACTGTACTAACATACTAACATAGTACTAACATACTAACATAGTACTAACACTGTACTACCATACTAACATAGTACTAACACTGTACTAACATAATAACATAGTACTAACACTGTACTAACATAATAACATAGTACTAACACTGTACTAACATACTAACATAGTACTAACATACTAACATACTAACATAGTACTAACACTGTACTAACATAGTACTAACATACTAACATACTAACATAGTACTAACACTGTACTAACATACCAACATAGTACTAAAATACTAACATAGTACTAACACTGTACTAACATACTAACATAGTACTAACATACTAACATAGTACTAACACTGTACTAACATACTAACATAGTACTAACATACTAACATAGTACTAACACTGTACTAACATACTAACATACTAACATAGTACTAACACTGTACTAACATACTACCATAGTACTAACATACTAACATAGTACTAACACTGTACTAACATACTAACATAGGACTAACATACTAACATAGTACTAACACTGTACTAACATACCAACATAGTACTAAAATACTAACATAGTACTAACACTGTACTAACATAGGCCTACTAACATAGTAATAACATACTAACATAGTACTAACACTGTACTAACATACTAACATAGTACTAACATACTAACATAGTACTAACAATGTAATAACATGCTAACATAGTACTAACACTGTACTAACATAGTACTAACACTGTACTAACATACTAAAATAGTACTAATATGCTAACATAGTACTAACACCGTACTAACATAGTACTAACACTGTACTAACATACTAACATAGTACTAACACTGTACTACATACTAACATAGTACTAACACTGTACTAACATACTAACACTGTACTAACATGCTAACATAGTAATAACACTGTACTAACACTGTACTAACATAATAACATAGTACTAACACTGAACTAACATACTAACATAGTACTAACACTGTACTAACATACTAACATAGTACTAACATACTAACATAGTACTAACACTGTACTAACATACTAACATAGTACTAACACTGTACTAACATACTAACATAGTACTAACACTGTACTAACATACTAACATAGTACTAACATACTAACATAGTACAGTGTTAGTATGTTAGTACAGTGTTAGTACTATGTTAGTAAAATACTAACATAGTAATAACACTGTACTAACATAGTACTAACACTGTACTAACGTACTAACATAGTACTAACACTGTACTAACATACTAACATAGTACTAACACTGTACTAACATACTAACAGTACTAACACTGTACTAACACTGTACTAACATACTAACATAGTACTAACACTGTATTAACATACTTAAATAGGACTAACACTGTACTAACATAGTACTAACACTGCACTAACATACTAACATAGTACTAACATAGTACTAACATAGTACTAACACTTTACTAACATACTAACATAGTACCAGAGTACATACTGACCCATAGTACCTAACACATAGTACTACATAGTATTAACACAGTACTACCATAGTACCAGATTACATAGTACTAACACTGTACTAACATACTACCATAGTACTAACATACTAACATAGTACTAACACTGTATTAACACACTAACATAGTACTAACACTGTACTAACATACTAACATAGTACTAACATACTAACATAGTACTAACACTGTACTACCATACTAACATAGTACTAACACTGTACTAACATAATAACATAGTACTAACACTGTACTAACATTCTAACATAGTACTAACATACTAACATACTAACATAGTACTAACACTGTACTAACATACTAACATAGTACTAACATACTAACATACTAACTTAGTACTAACACTGTACTAACATACCAACATAGTACTAAAATACTAACATAGTACTAACACTGTACTAACATACTAACATAGTACTAACATACTAACATAGTACTAACACTATACTAACATACTAACATAGTACTAACATACTAACATAGTACTAACACTGTACTAACATACTAACATAGTACTAACATACTAACATAGTACACTGTACTAACATACTAACATACCAACATAGTACTAACATACTAACATACTAACATAGTACTAACACTGTACTAACATACTAACATAGTACTAACACTGTACTAACATACTAACATAGTACTAACATACTAACATAGTACTAACACTGTACTACCATACTAACATAGTACTAACACTGTACTAACATAATAACATAGTACTAACACTGTACTAACATACTAACATAGTACTAACATACTAACATAGTACTAACACTGTACTACCATACTAACATAGTACTAACACTGTACTAACATAATAACATAGTACTAACACTGTACTAACATACTAACATAGTACTAACATAGTACTAACACTGTACTAACATACTAACATAGTACTAACATACTAACATACTAACATAGTACTAACACTGTACTAACATACCAACATAGTACTAAAATACTAACATAGTACTAACACTGTACTAACATACTAACATAGTACTAACATACTAACATAGTACTAACACTGTACTAACATACTAACATAGTACTAACATACTAACATAGTACTAACACTGTACTAACATACTAACATACTACTAACATACTAACATACTAACATAGTACTAACACTGTACTAACATACTAACATAGTACTAACATACTAACATAGTACCAGAGTACATACTGACCCATAGTACCTAACACATAGTACTACATAGTATTAACACAGTACTACCATAGTACCATAGTACCAGAGTACATAGTACCGATCACATAGTAATACATCGAACTGTACATAGTCATGCTAGCACTGACTACATAGACTACATACCTTCAGAGACCCGGTCTGGTCTAGTTCCTGGTCTGGTGTGGTGTAGTTGCTGGTCTGGTGTGGTGTAGTTGCTGGTCTGGTGTGGTGTAGTTGCTGGTCTGGTGTGGTGTAGTTGCTGGTCTGGTGTGGTCTAGTTCCTGGTCTGGTGTGGTGTAGTTGCTGGTCTGGTGTGGTGTAGTTGCTGGTCTGGTGTGGTGTAGTTGCTGGTCTGGTGGGGTGTAGATGCTGGTCTGGTGTGGTGTAGTTGCTGGTCTGGTGTGGTGTAGTTGCTGGTCTGGTGTAGCTGGTGTTCTGGTTGGCAGTTTGAGTCTGGGTGTCCCAGCAGCTGAAGGACAGCTGGTTTTATACTGGTTGCTGGGTGCTATCTGTCTTCCAGTCAAATGATTTCTGCGATATGAGAGACAGCTTTACCTTGTAGGGTAAAATGAGTCCCATGTTAAAGTGTATCTGCTTCATTTGTGAATGCAAGCCAGGGGTGGAGACTGGGAGCTGACCAGTACAGTCATCTCTCACACATTTGAATGTAAAGCCATGATATGGAAGCTGAAACCGTTTTTCAGGAGGGGAAAGTTTGGCTATCAGTTCCTTTTGTGCACCACTGTGGTACTGTGGTACTATGTTAGTACTATGTTAGTACTGTAGTACTATGGTAGTACTGTAGTACTATGGTAGTACGGTGGTACCATGTTAGTACTGTAACGTATAATCCACTCTCGGATCTTTAATAATCAGTCAGCAGCCACATTTTGTAGCCATTTTGCTGGTCTGGCTAATTCTCCCCCACACTCTCTCAACATTAATGATCAAATTAGCTGATTAAATAATTTGTGTATCTCAGCCCTTGATTTTTCCGCTCCATATACATCCAGGGCTGTCCCAGTTATTAATAAAACTCCCTGGATCAACAACAACATGAGACACCAAAGAAGGGATTATAGGAAGGCCGAGCGAAATTGGAAAAAGCTCAAACTTGAGGTACACCGCCTCTACATGAAGGAACTGCTGTTTAACCTGAACCAGACTATTAAAGATGTGCGAGCTGCTGACTTTTCTGATCTGATTGTTAGCAATAAACATAACCCAAGGTTTTTGTTTACTACTATCAACCAGCTTGTCACTCCATCTCCTCCTGCTATTAATGCCTCCTCTCCTGCTGACTGTGAAAAATTCCTGTCTTTTTTCATTGGCAAGATCGATGGTATAAGGTCTAATTTTCCTCTAACTGTTCTCCCCCTTGAAACGTTCAGTCGTCCTATTTTACTGTCTGATTTTGCTCCAATCTCTCTACAGATCCTTTCAAAAACTGTCGATAATATGCGTCCCTCCTAGTTCCTACAACATTTAAAAGCATACTCCCTGTCTTAGGTCCTAGCCTGCTCTCTATCATCAATTCCTCTCTCACATCAGGGTCCGTACCTGACCTCTTTAAAACTGCCAGTGTTCAGCCACTTCTTAAAATACCCTCTCTCAATCCAGACCAGTTAGAAAACTATAGACCTATCTCCCCTGCTATGTGGTGTCCCTCAGGGGTCGGTTCTTGGTCCAGTTCTGTTCTCCCTGTACATGTTTCCTCTGGGTCATTTGTTCAGCTGCTTCCATGACATGTCATACCACTTTTATGCAGATGAAACCCAATAACCTGAATCAACTTTCCTCTCTCCATGAGTGCTTAGCTGCCGTCAAAGACTGGATGTCTCTTAACTTTCTCCACCTAAATCCTGACAAAACTGAAATTATTTTATTTGGCCCTGATAAATTTGTCACTGCAGTTGATCAGTTTTTTGGTCCACTACGCAATACTATCAAACCCACTGCTAAGAATCTGGGTATCATCTTCGACCAGCATACGACATTTCACCTTCATGTCAGAAACTTGTCCAGTTTCCTGCAGCTACGAAATGTAGCAAAAATCAAAAGATTCCTGTCCTCCAGTGATCTTGAACAATTAATTCACAGCTTCATTTTCTCCCTTTGTCTCCATTTCTCCATTTGTCTAGAGTACTGTAACTCCCTCTACACGTGCCTCACTCAAGCTTCGTTAAACCGATTACAGTTAGTCCAAAATGCAGCCGCCAGACTTTTAACCAGAACCAGCCGTCGGTCACACATTAATCCTGTTCTCGCATCCCTTCATTGGCTTCTGGTAAAATTTAGAATCAATTATAAGATCTTACTGATTACATATAAGGCACTTCATGACCTTGCCCCCAGTTACATTTCAGACGTCCTTGTTCCTCATTCCACTCCTCGGCCGCTCCGCTCCTCAAATCTCTGCATTTTAACATTGTGGACTAGTCTTCCCCATTCACTCAGATTCAGTTCGCTGTCTAAGCCCCAACATTGTGGGCTAGTCTTCCCCATTCACTCAGATTCAGTTCGCTGTCTAAGCCCCAACATTGTGGACTAGTCTTCCCCATTCACTCCGATTCAGTTCGCTGTCTTAGCCCCAACATTGTGGACTAGTCTTCCCCATTCACTCAGATTCAGTTCGCTGTCTAAGCCCCAACATTGTGGACTAGTCTTCCCCATTCACTCAGATTCAGTTCGCTGTCTTAGCCCCAACATTGTGGACTAGTCTTCCCCATTCACTCAGATTCAGTTCGCTGTCTAAGCCCCAACATTGTGGACTAGTCTTCCCCATTCACTCAGATTCAGTTCGCTGTCTAAGCCCCAACATTGTGGACTAGTCTTCCCCATTCACTCAGATTATCTGAATCTGTGGACAGTTTGAAGCGGCTGCTCAAAACCCACCTCACCCTTTTTATAGATCTCCTTGTTTGTTTTTCTCATCTGTCGTGTCTCTTTTAAAATATCCCTCCCTTTTGTTTTATCTTTCTTTGTTTGTTTTACATGCTCTATATGTTCACGTGCTCTATATGTTCACATGCTCTATATGTTTACATGCTCTATATGTTTACATGCTCTCTATGTGTACATGCTCTATATGGTTACATGCTCTCTATGTTTACATGCTCTATATTATGGCGTCAGATTAGTGCCAAAATGCACTCGCGTGGTAAAACATGCAGTCGGCGTATTATATTATTTCACACGCATAGTTATTACCCGCGAGCGCGCAAATTCTCTCTGCGCGCTCGCTCGCGGTGAACTCAGAGGTCTGAACGAGACAACGGCGTCAGGGCGGCGGAGGTACCTTCAGGTAAGAAAGCCATGGCTGAATTCTTGCATTTGTGATGAACTAGCTATTGGCTAGCTTTACCCATGGTTAACGTTCACCAGCAGACTTCCATCCATGAGAGAAAGCAAGGCTGTCAATCAAATATCGCTAATCGGAAGCGGCCAATCACAGGAGAGCCCGCCCTGCCTGGGTTCCCTCCCCCAAAGTGCCAAAACTATTCCTTTCGAGCGAGCAGAACGTGAGCGGCAAGAGGCTGTCAGATGTGAGAGCAACGAGGAAATGCTCTCGAGTCCCGATTTACTCGCTCGCTCTCAATTTCCTCCCTCGGGGAGAAGCGCTCTGAGTGTGCGCGAGCGCGCAGAGAGAATTTGCGCGCTCGCGGGTAATAACTACGCGTGTGAAATAATATATACATAGTACTAACACTGTACTAACATACTAACATAGTACTAACAATGTACTAACATGCTAACATAGTACTAACACTGTACTAACATAGTACTAACACTGTACTAACATAGTAACATAGTACTAACACTGTACTAACATACTAACATAGTACTAACATACTAACATAGGACTAACACTGCACTAACATACTAACATAGTACTAACACTGTACTAACATACTAACATAGTACTAACACTGTACTAACATACTAACATAGTACTAACATACTAACACTGTACTAACATACTAACATAGTACTAACATACTAACATAGTACTAACACTGTATTAACATACTAACATAGTACTAACATACTAACATAGTACTAACACTGTACTAACATACTAACATAGTACTAACATACTAACATAGTACTAACACTGTACTACCATACTAACATAGTACTAACACTGTACTAACATAATAACATAGTACTAACACTGTACTAACATAATAACATAGTACTAACACTGTACTAACATACTAACATAGTACTAACATACTAACATACTAACATAGTACTAACACTGTACTAACATAGTACTAACATACTAACATACTAACATAGTACTAACACTGTACTAACATACCAACATAGTACTAAAATACTAACATAGTACTAACACTGTACTAACATACTAACATAGTACTAACATACTAACATAGTACTAACACTGTACTAACATACTAACATAGTACTAACATACTAACATAGTACTAACACTGTACTAACATACTAACATACTAACATAGTACTAACACTGTACTAACATACTACCATAGTACTAACATACTAACATAGTACTAACACTGTACTAACATACTAACATAGGACTAACATACTAACATAGTACTAACACTGTACTAACATACCAACATAGTACTAAAATACTAACATAGTACTAACACTGTACTAACATAGGCCTACTAACATAGTAATAACATACTAACATAGTACTAACACTGTACTAACATACTAACATAGTACTAACATACTAACATAGTACTAACAATGTAATAACATGCTAACATAGTACTAACACTGTACTAACATAGTACTAACACTGTACTAACATACTAAAATAGTACTAATATGCTAACATAGTACTAACACCGTACTAACATAGTACTAACACTGTACTAACATACTAACATAGTACTAACACTGTACTACATACTAACATAGTACTAACACTGTACTAACATACTAACACTGTACTAACATGCTAACATAGTAATAACACTGTACTAACACTGTACTAACATAATAACATAGTACTAACACTGAACTAACATACTAACATAGTACTAACACTGTACTAACATACTAACATAGTACTAACATACTAACATAGTACTAACACTGTACTAACATACTAACATAGTACTAACACTGTACTAACATACTAACATAGTACTAACACTGTACTAACATACTAACATAGTACTAACATACTAACATAGTACAGTGTTAGTATGTTAGTACAGTGTTAGTACTATGTTAGTAAAATACTAACATAGTAATAACACTGTACTAACATAGTACTAACACTGTACTAACGTACTAACATAGTACTAACACTGTACTAACATACTAACATAGTACTAACACTGTACTAACATACTAACAGTACTAACACTGTACTAACACTGTACTAACATACTAACATAGTACTAACACTGTATTAACATACTTAAATAGGACTAACACTGTACTAACATAGTACTAACACTGCACTAACATACTAACATAGTACTAACATAGTACTAACATAGTACTAACACTTTACTAACATACTAACATAGTACCAGAGTACATACTGACCCATAGTACCTAACACATAGTACTACATAGTATTAACACAGTACTACCATAGTACCAGATTACATAGTACTAACACTGTACTAACATACTACCATAGTACTAACATACTAACATAGTACTAACACTGTATTAACACACTAACATAGTACTAACACTGTACTAACATACTAACATAGTACTAACATACTAACATAGTACTAACACTGTACTACCATACTAACATAGTACTAACACTGTACTAACATAATAACATAGTACTAACACTGTACTAACATTCTAACATAGTACTAACATACTAACATACTAACATAGTACTAACACTGTACTAACATACTAACATAGTACTAACATACTAACATACTAACTTAGTACTAACACTGTACTAACATACCAACATAGTACTAAAATACTAACATAGTACTAACACTGTACTAACATACTAACATAGTACTAACATACTAACATAGTACTAACACTATACTAACATACTAACATAGTACTAACATACTAACATAGTACTAACACTGTACTAACATACTAACATAGTACTAACATACTAACATAGTACACTGTACTAACATACTAACATACCAACATAGTACTAACATACTAACATACTAACATAGTACTAACACTGTACTAACATACTAACATAGTACTAACACTGTACTAACATACTAACATAGTACTAACATACTAACATAGTACTAACACTGTACTACCATACTAACATAGTACTAACACTGTACTAACATAATAACATAGTACTAACACTGTACTAACATACTAACATAGTACTAACATACTAACATAGTACTAACACTGTACTACCATACTAACATAGTACTAACACTGTACTAACATAATAACATAGTACTAACACTGTACTAACATACTAACATAGTACTAACATAGTACTAACACTGTACTAACATACTAACATAGTACTAACATACTAACATACTAACATAGTACTAACACTGTACTAACATACCAACATAGTACTAAAATACTAACATAGTACTAACACTGTACTAACATACTAACATAGTACTAACATACTAACATAGTACTAACACTGTACTAACATACTAACATAGTACTAACATACTAACATAGTACTAACACTGTACTAACATACTAACATACTACTAACATACTAACATACTAACATAGTACTAACACTGTACTAACATACTAACATAGTACTAACATACTAACATAGTACCAGAGTACATACTGACCCATAGTACCTAACACATAGTACTACATAGTATTAACACAGTACTACCATAGTACCATAGTACCAGAGTACATAGTACCGATCACATAGTAATACATCGAACTGTACATAGTCATGCTAGCACTGACTACATAGACTACATACCTTCAGAGACCCGGTCTGGTCTAGTTCCTGGTCTGGTGTGGTGTAGTTGCTGGTCTGGTGTGGTGTAGTTGCTGGTCTGGTGTGGTGTAGTTGCTGGTCTGGTGTGGTGTAGTTGCTGGTCTGGTGTGGTCTAGTTCCTGGTCTGGTGTGGTGTAGTTGCTGGTCTGGTGTGGTGTAGTTGCTGGTCTGGTGTGGTGTAGTTGCTGGTCTGGTGGGGTGTAGATGCTGGTCTGGTGTGGTGTAGTTGCTGGTCTGGTGTGGTGTAGTTGCTGGTCTGGTGTAGCTGGTGTTCTGGTTGGCAGTTTGAGTCTGGGTGTCCCAGCAGCTGAAGGACAGCTGGTTTTATACTGGTTGCTGGGTGCTATCTGTCTTCCAGTCAAATGATTTCTGCGATATGAGAGACAGCTTTACCTTGTAGGGTAAAATGAGTCCCATGTTAAAGTGTATCTGCTTCATTTGTGAATGCAAGCCAGGGGTGGAGACTGGGAGCTGACCAGTACAGTCATCTCTCACACATTTGAATGTAAAGCCATGATATGGAAGCTGAAACCGTTTTTCAGGAGGGGAAAGTTTGGCTATCAGTTCCTTTTGTGCACCACTGTGGTACTGTGGTACTATGTTAGTACTATGTTAGTACTGTAGTACTATGGTAGTACTGTAGTACTATGGTAGTACGGTGGTACCATGTTAGTACTGTAACGTATAATCCACTCTCGGATCTTTAATAATCAGTCAGCAGCCACATTTTGTAGCCATTTTGCTGGTCTGGCTAATTCTCCCCCACACTCTCTCAACATTAATGATCAAATTAGCTGATTAAATAATTTGTGTATCTCAGCCCTTGATTTTTCCGCTCCATATACATCCAGGGCTGTCCCAGTTATTAATAAAACTCCCTGGATCAACAACAACATGAGACACCAAAGAAGGGATTATAGGAAGGCCGAGCGAAATTGGAAAAAGCTCAAACTTGAGGTACACCGCCTCTACATGAAGGAACTGCTGTTTAACCTGAACCAGACTATTAAAGATGTGCGAGCTGCTGACTTTTCTGATCTGATTGTTAGCAATAAACATAACCCAAGGTTTTTGTTTACTACTATCAACCAGCTTGTCACTCCATCTCCTCCTGCTATTAATGCCTCCTCTCCTGCTGACTGTGAAAAATTCCTGTCTTTTTTCATTGGCAAGATCGATGGTATAAGGTCTAATTTTCCTCTAACTGTTCTCCCCCTTGAAACGTTCAGTCGTCCTATTTTACTGTCTGATTTTGCTCCAATCTCTCTACAGATCCTTTCAAAAACTGTCGATAATATGCGTCCCTCCTAGTTCCTACAACATTTAAAAGCATACTCCCTGTCTTAGGTCCTAGCCTGCTCTCTATCATCAATTCCTCTCTCACATCAGGGTCCGTACCTGACCTCTTTAAAACTGCCAGTGTTCAGCCACTTCTTAAAATACCCTCTCTCAATCCAGACCAGTTAGAAAACTATAGACCTATCTCCCCTGCTATGTGGTGTCCCTCAGGGGTCGGTTCTTGGTCCAGTTCTGTTCTCCCTGTACATGTTTCCTCTGGGTCATTTGTTCAGCTGCTTCCATGACATGTCATACCACTTTTATGCAGATGAAACCCAATAACCTGAATCAACTTTCCTCTCTCCATGAGTGCTTAGCTGCCGTCAAAGACTGGATGTCTCTTAACTTTCTCCACCTAAATCCTGACAAAACTGAAATTATTTTATTTGGCCCTGATAAATTTGTCACTGCAGTTGATCAGTTTTTTGGTCCACTACGCAATACTATCAAACCCACTGCTAAGAATCTGGGTATCATCTTCGACCAGCATACGACATTTCACCTTCATGTCAGAAACTTGTCCAGTTTCCTGCAGCTACGAAATGTAGCAAAAATCAAAAGATTCCTGTCCTCCAGTGATCTTGAACAATTAATTCACAGCTTCATTTTCTCCCTTTGTCTCCATTTCTCCATTTGTCTAGAGTACTGTAACTCCCTCTACACGTGCCTCACTCAAGCTTCGTTAAACCGATTACAGTTAGTCCAAAATGCAGCCGCCAGACTTTTAACCAGAACCAGCCGTCGGTCACACATTAATCCTGTTCTCGCATCCCTTCATTGGCTTCTGGTAAAATTTAGAATCAATTATAAGATCTTACTGATTACATATAAGGCACTTCATGACCTTGCCCCCAGTTACATTTCAGACGTCCTTGTTCCTCATTCCACTCCTCGGCCGCTCCGCTCCTCAA
Organism: Merluccius polli; assembly: GCA_030340625.1. Taxonomy (NCBI): domain Eukaryota; kingdom Metazoa; phylum Chordata; class Actinopteri; order Gadiformes; family Merlucciidae; genus Merluccius; species Merluccius polli. The sequence goes on along the minus strand of JAOPHQ010005531.1, from coordinate 9,004 downwards.
ATCTCTGCATTTTAACATTGTGGACTAGTCTTCCCCATTCACTCAGATTCAGTTCGCTGTCTAAGCCCCAACATTGTGGGCTAGTCTTCCCCATTCACTCAGATTCAGTTCGCTGTCTAAGCCCCAACATTGTGGACTAGTCTTCCCCATTCACTCCGATTCAGTTCGCTGTCTTAGCCCCAACATTGTGGACTAGTCTTCCCCATTCACTCAGATTCAGTTCGCTGTCTAAGCCCCAACATTGTGGACTAGTCTTCCCCATTCACTCAGATTCAGTTCGCTGTCTTAGCCCCAACATTGTGGACTAGTCTTCCCCATTCACTCAGATTCAGTTCGCTGTCTAAGCCCCAACATTGTGGACTAGTCTTCCCCATTCACTCAGATTCAGTTCGCTGTCTAAGCCCCAACATTGTGGACTAGTCTTCCCCATTCACTCAGATTATCTGAATCTGTGGACAGTTTGAAGCGGCTGCTCAAAACCCACCTCACCCTTTTTATAGATCTCCTTGTTTGTTTTTCTCATCTGTCGTGTCTCTTTTAAAATATCCCTCCCTTTTGTTTTATCTTTCTTTGTTTGTTTTACATGCTCTATATGTTCACGTGCTCTATATGTTCACATGCTCTATATGTTTACATGCTCTATATGTTTACATGCTCTCTATGTGTACATGCTCTATATGGTTACATGCTCTCTATGTTTACATGCTCTATATTATGGCGTCAGATTAGTGCCAAAATGCACTCGCGTGGTAAAACATGCAGTCGGCGTATTATATTATTTCACACGCATAGTTATTACCCGCGAGCGCGCAAATTCTCTCTGCGCGCTCGCTCGCGGTGAACTCAGAGGTCTGAACGAGACAACGGCGTCAGGGCGGCGGAGGTACCTTCAGGTAAGAAAGCCATGGCTGAATTCTTGCATTTGTGATGAACTAGCTATTGGCTAGCTTTACCCATGGTTAACGTTCACCAGCAGACTTCCATCCATGAGAGAAAGCAAGGCTGTCAATCAAATATCGCTAATCGGAAGCGGCCAATCACAGGAGAGCCCGCCCTGCCTGGGTTCCCTCCCCCAAAGTGCCAAAACTATTCCTTTCGAGCGAGCAGAACGTGAGCGGCAAGAGGCTGTCAGATGTGAGAGCAACGAGGAAATGCTCTCGAGTCCCGATTTACTCGCTCGCTCTCAATTTCCTCCCTCGGGGAGAAGCGCTCTGAGTGTGCGCGAGCGCGCAGAGAGAATTTGCGCGCTCGCGGGTAATAACTACGCGTGTGAAATAATATATACGCCCGACTGCATGTTTTATCACGCGAGTGCATTTTGGCACTAATCTGACGCCATACTATATGGTTACATGCTCTCTATGTGTACATGCTCTATATGGTTACATGCTCTCTATGTTTACATTCTCTATATGGTTACATGCTCTCTATGTTTACATGCTCTATATGTTCACATGCTCTCTATGTACATGCTCTATATGTTCACATGCTCTCTATGTTTACATGCTCTATATGTTCACATGCTCTCTATGTACATGCTCTATATGTTCACATGCTCTCTATGTTTACATGCTCTATGTTCACATGCTCTCTATGTTTACATGCTCTCTATGTGTACATGCTCTATATGTTCACATGCTCTATATGTTTACATGCTCTATATGTTCATGTTTTAACATTTATTAGCTAAGTTTGACTATCCGGAAAATTATAGATATTAACGTCATTTTGACTAGTCCTAATTACATTGTGACTAGTCAGAACTTGTATTCAAGATATCTATAACAGGGTCATGTGATGGCAAGCTAGAGAGCGGACGCGGAAAGGACTGCTCCGTAACTATACATTAAATAACTGATTTGTACGTACTGAAAGTTTGAAAAAATAGCATACACTGCATTTTAAGAGCAACGGGAACGGAACCGTATCCTCCATATATGTCACCTAAGAAGAAATCACCAAAGAAACGGCCTTGTGTTTCCACGCCCGAACCTGCTAGCCAAAAACCTGCATCACCGGACATGGCTAACCAACAAGAAAGGGCTGAACGGGAATACAGCTCCGCTGAACTGATGGCAGCTATCAACGAAGGAAACAAAATGATAACCAGCAAGATTGAAGATCTAAATTCCACTCTGAAAACTTTGCAACAGAAAACAGCACTCATCGAAAAGAAACAAGACGACTTCGAAGGGCGCCTGAACAAAGTTGATAACAACATGGATAACTTGTCAAGGCGCCTCTCTCAGGCTGAGCAGACGGTGAGCGATCTCAAATTAAAAGTGGACGACATGGAAAATTGCTCCCGGAGATGCAATCTCCGTCTGATGGGTTTACCAGAGGGATTGGAAGGAAATAGCCCCACCAAATTTGTGGGGAATCTACTGCTTAACACTCTGGAGCCCGACAACTTTCCCAATGGGATTGAGCTCCAGCGCGCCCACCGCACTCTTGCAGCAAGACCAAAGCCAGGTCAACCGCCCCAAGCCATAATAATGCAATTCCTTCGCTACCAGGATAAGGAACGGGCTTTGACACAGGCTCCTCAGCTGGGCACCCTTCGACATGATAACAACATCATCCGGCTCTATCCTGACTACTCATTTGATCTTCAACAGAAAAGATGGAGGTTTGATGACACAAAAAAAATTCTGCGGGAGAAGAAAGTGGACTTCCGGCTGGTGTATCCTGCTCGCCTACTGCTGAAACATGCCGGTAAAGAAATTAGTTACACAGACCCAGATGAAGCCCATACATTTGATAAAAGCCCAGCAAAATGTAGATCAAGAAAAATGATCAATTCCTCGATCAAGGAACTGGAACTAAATTGGGATTGGGACTGAAATTTGGAGATTTGCACACCCCAAAAATAAGGAATACTCTTTTTTTTCCCCTGTACATAACTCTTTTACCAGAATAGATTATTTTATTATATCCATGACAATGGTCCACAGAATAAGTAGCTGTGAATATCTTCCCCGTGTTATGTCTGACCATGCCCCTATCTCTTTGGCAATTCTTCCAAGAGATAATTCTCAGAAATGTTATAGATGGAGAATTAATCCTGTTCTGCTAAACAGAATTTGATAAATTCATTACTTCCCAAATCAAACTATTTTTAGAGACAAACTCTGGGACCGCCTCTTCTCCTTCTATCCTCTGGGAGTCGCTTAAGGCATATCTGAGGGGGCAGATAATATCTTTCTCTAGTCACATTAAAAAATAATCTTGGAAAAATCTGGAGACACTAGAGGCTGAAATAAAAACACTGGAAAAGGAACACTTTAAAACAAGATCAGAAGGTTTACACAAGACTCTCTTGAGAAAACGCAACCGATACAATATATCGAACAACTGAGAGAGCATTACTTAGGACTAGACAGAGATATTATGAACTGGGGGATAAGGGTAACAAACTACTAGCTTGGCAACTGAAAAAGCAAATGTCAGCATTGATGATTCATAAAGTAAAAACAACTGACAATAATACCACGTGTAACCCAAAAGAGATCAACGATTGTTTTCAAGAGTTTTACAAGAGCTTATACTCATCAGAATTTGAGAATACTGCTGATAAATGTGAGACATTCCTATCCTCATTGAAATTACCGAAGTTATCCGAAGCAGATAGGGCTAGGTTAGAACAACCACTATCCAGGAATGACATTTTCAAAGCTCTTATGTCTCTTCAGTCTGGAAAAGCCCCAGGGCTAGATGGTTTCACTCTGGAGTTTTATAAAAAAAATACCATAATCATCTATTGAACCCCCTAATAGACATGTACCAACATTCAATTGATACCAAAATGCTACCCCCCACAATCCAGGAGGCCCTTATCACGTTAATTTGCAAGCCAGAAAAGGACCCCGAACTCACAGGCTCCTACCGCCCTATCTCCTTGCTCTCGGTGGAGTGCAAAGTTTATGCCAAGGCTATAGCGACAAGGCTGGAGGACCATCTTCCCTTTCTTGTACATAAAGATCAGACAGGCTTTATTAAAAATAGAGTATCCATGAACAACCTTAGGTGCCTCTTCTACATCATTTCACAGACAGGAAGTTTAAGTGGTTCACCCGTAATTGCCTCACTAGATGCCGAAAAGGCATTTGACCGTGTAGAGTGGTGTTATATGTTTAAAGTCCTTGAATGCTTTGGTTTTGGCAAATATTTTACTGACTGCATTAGACTTCTGTATGACAAACCTAGAGCTAGAGTGAGCACTAATGGAACTGTATCAGACGCATTTGCTATTGGACATGGCACCAGGCAAGGCTGCCCTTTATCCCCCTTAACATTTGCTCTTATCCTGGAACCACTCGCCCAAAAAATAAGAGAAGACAATGCCATGAAGGGAATTTCAATTGGAAATAATATACACAAAATATCATTATACGCCGATGACATACTTTTATTTTTAACCCACCCAGATACCTCACTTAAAGCCTTATTAAACGTAATTGACAACTTCAGTAGTTTCTCACGCTACAAAATTAACTGGGGTAAGAGCGAGATCCTCTCATTGACTAAACCAGGTCTCTTGACGTCAATAAATCATCCTCCCTTCCAGGTTAAACCCAAGATCAAATATCTTGGAATTGTGACAGACAGTAACATTAATAATGTATACAAACTCAATTATTTACCCTTATTACAAAATATTGGAAAAGACCTAGTGAGATGGACAACCCTCCCTTTAAGTCTGATGGGTAGAGTAAATGCTATTAAAATGAATATACTCCCGAGACTTGTATACTTATTCCAATCAATACCAGCTGATCTTCCAGACTCTTTCTTTAATAAATACAACAATATGGTGGGAAAGTTCATATGGTCTAACAAAGTCGCAAGAAGAGCCGTTTCAAGAGTAATACATCTCCAAACTAGCCTAGAACTCTAGACACCCCCTAGCGGCAGCAAATTTATTTGGCAGCTAGGTAGGGTCTAGCACTGCTCCGTCGGCTTTTTGGTGCTGGAAACACCAAGTGTGTCTTGTATGTCTGACCAATCACAGCGTGAGGGCGGAGTCGAAAGCCGGGCTACCTAATGACGACAGAAATGCGACGGTTCTGCCTGTGTTAGAGGTAAACAATGGCTGCTGCTGCTGGCGAACGGCTGTCTTTCCACTCGGCTTTGGCCGCGACTCTTCAAGACTTTAAGTTAACATTTTATTTGAGAAAAGAACAAAGAACGGCACTGAAGTCTTTCCTCGAAAATAAATATTTATTCTGAGTTTTGATTAATTACGTAGTCAGAGCCGTCGCTCTGACTACGTCACCTTCTTCGTTGCTCTGATTGGTTGTAGCGCTATCCTATTGCGTGCAGAGGGAACTTGAAAGACAACCGTTTATCCCGCCCACACTGCCAATGGAGCTGAGCCAGACCTTACATCTTTCTGATGTGGGTCTGGCTTGCCAGGCTATCTCCAAACTGCACTAGATGTAAAATTGCGATTGGAAACCTCTTAGGTTGGACTTGGACATGCCCAAAATTAGGCTTATGGTGGGAGGCTATAGAAGATACACTTTAAGAAGGTCTTAAACATGGAATTTAGTCTTTCAGCTTCAATGGTACTACTGGGAGGTCACTCCACTCTCCATTTCAATTCTGTTTATCTGGCTCACTTTTTTGGTCTAGCATTAACAGCTGCAAAAAAATTGAGCATAGCGTTAGTTCAGGCAGGCCACGAAGTCAGGCTCGGCTCAGTACAGATATCACAGTAGTCATATTGCCGCGTTAGGTTACGTTACGCATGCAGAGCACTTCAAATACGTAGTATCATTATAGACGTACGTCAGCTGATTTCCCTAGCTTCCCATTGGATACCATACACAGTCAGCTGACAGCTCAGCTGACTCCCCCTCAAACACCCATTGGCAAACATCATTCTTGGCACCTTATTTAAAGCTGCTTCAGCCTGCCTACATTCGCTGCTTCCTCTGCTAGCTTGCAACCCACCTCCACCCCAGCTCCACCTTTATGTCGTATCTAACTAATCAATGTCTTTTTCTGATTGTCATTGATGCTTGCTCTGTTCTGTACCCGGGGGTCTCTGCTGCCGCTCTCCTTGTCTTAAACCTTTCCATGTAGGCACATGGAAGGGCAGGGAGGAGTGCTCCCCCTGCCTTAAGGCTCTCCACGTCGGCACGTGGAAGGGCAAGGAGTTCCCAGAACAGAGCCATACCGCCAAATGTAATATTCTGCAAACGTAATTCTGCATGTATATTCTGCTTTAGAATAAAGATTATATTGACAAAAGTGGTCCTGACTGAAATGTATTTTATCTAAATGGATTGCTGAGGACCCTCCCAGCCACTCACAATGGTTGAATGAAATCAACCAATGCATGCCGCTGGAGAAGATCACATATAATGTAAGAGGTAATCCACAGAGATTCCTTAAAAAAAATGGCAAGCCTGGATTGATTTCTCAAATGTGTAGCTGGGTGTATCTGTACTGTCCCACCTAAATATTTTAATTACTATATTTGTTTTATTTTATTTTATTGTATATTTGTATTCTTTGTATTCTTTTTTATTATTATTTGTTTTTTTATGTTTTTTTTGTTGCATCTTCTTATCTTTTAATTATTTGGAAAGTATAAAAAAAAGCTCTTATTTATACATGATCACTCAAAATGTTATGTGTATTCTACGGTTGTCTTGGGTGCGGTTGTTACTTACCGCCTTAATGCCTGTCTGTTCTATTCCGATTATAAGAAATGTCAATTTGGATGGCACATATAATTTTCGTGTAATCTAGACTGTGTATTATGGAATTAATCCTTTGCCTATACAACACATAATTGATGCTGTAAATTAAGTTATGGAGTTATGCTGTACTGCCTATGCCACATAGCAGAACCTAGCAGATGCCATGTATAATTAAGTTGATCCGTTATTATCTTAACTTTCCTTAACTTAACATTCATTTTGCTTTGTTTCCCCTGTATAAAACCTGAAAAACTCAATAAATACAATGTTTAAAAAAAGAAAAGATATCTATAACGTCATTCTGACTAGTCAAAACGACAGTTAGAGATATCTGTAATTCAGTTTTGACTAGTCAAAACTGAATTACAGATATCAGCAGTGATGTCACTTAAAATGACACTCGACTCGTCACACATCCTAAATGACAATTGCAGATATCTGCAATTCAGTTTTGACTACTCCAAATAATTATTAGTAGTCAATAGTCATTATGACTAGTGCGAATTGTTGTGCATGACGTTGCTCATGCGAGGCTTCCCATTGGATATTGGCCCAGCAAAGCATTTGCACAGTGTTAACAGAAACATCCTCAGTATTTCTGGACGACAGCTCCTGTCGTGCACGGGCTGCAGCGTTAAAACACGGTCAAACACGCGAACTTCGGCCTCACGTACAAATATCCACTATACGCGAATTGCCGCGCGGCCAATTCCGCCTCCATTCACTTTCTATGGGACGCGAGCAATTCGCTGCGCAAAGCACTCTGGGATTGCTTGCGGCGCGGAGCCAGCTGCGGCACGGCCTGGCTCCGCTTCTAAATTTGCATAAAGTTGAGAAATTTCAATTTCAGTGGATATTGAGAGCTGACACAAAGACATGAGTTCCTTGTTATTTTATTCCAAAGTCATAGCAATCCTAACAGTTTGAAAAATAGAAATGATCAAGCAATAAAAACATTTACAAAAGCTCAACGGATGACATGACAGCAGTGACAGATTCTCCTTTCCTTCCCCTCAGCGATGAGGGAAACCTCCGCCCGCTCAACTCCTCCTCTTCACCACCGGAGCAGGAAGTAGAACGGAGTGAGGGTCCTCTGGCGTCTCCTTGTGTGTCTCCTCGTCTCCTCGTCCGTCTCCTCTACTTCTTCTTGTTCTCCTTGCACGCGACCACGTAGCGCTGCGCTACGTTGAGCGGCGGGGAGTAACCGTCTGCGTACGACGTGTCCTCAAACAGCACAGAGTAGTCGTCCTGGGGCTACACACACACACACACACACACACACACACACACACACACACACACACACACACACACACACACACACACACACACACACACACACACACACACACACACACACACACACACACACACACACATCATGAGAGTCATCATGAGACTAATGAGATATTAGATGAGAGTGAGTGTCTCACCCTGTGTGTGTGTGTGTGTGTGTGTGTGTGTCTCACCCTGTGTGTGTGTGTGTGTGCGCGTGTGCGCGTGTGTGTGTGTCTCACCCTGTGTGGGGGGGTGTGTATGAGCGCTCTATAAAAGCAGGTGGTCTGGGGGTACAGGGCCAGGACCAGCTGGTCTTTACTGAACAGGGCCTCCGGGTCCGTCTCCGGGTTGGACTTCCACTGAGGGAGGGGGATGATCCTACGCCTGCTTAGGGTGTGTCTCCTGGAACACACACACACACAGGTAACACACACACATCACATATAGGTAACACACACACACACACACACAGGTAACACACACACATCACATATAGGTAACACACACACACACACACACACACACACACATAGGTAACACACACACATCACATATAGGTAACACACACACACAGGTAACACACACACATATTACACATAGGTAACACACACACGTAACACACACATTACACATAGGTAACACACACACACAGGTAACACACACAAACATCACACATAGGTAACACACACACCCACACACACACAGGTAAAACACACACACATAACACACACATATTTAACACAGGCACACATCACGCATATGTAACACACACACACACACACACACATAGATACAACACACGCGCGCACACACACACACACCCACACACACACCCACACATAGATACAACACACACACACACACAAGCACACACATAGATAGAACACACGCGCGCACACACAAGCACACACAACACACACACATAGATAGAACACCAGCGCGCACACACACACACACACACACAAGCACACACATAGATAGAACGCACGCGCGCACACACACACACACACACACAC
>JAOPHQ010005530.1:2500-47304 GCA_030340625.1 Merluccius polli | reverse complement strand
TACGGAGGGGGGGCGGGGGGGTTGTCTTTTTCCCGTGCACAGCCTCACTCGCCGAGTTCCCCACCCACCGTGCACGCTCATGAAAAACCTCAAAGACTGTAATGGCCGTCTCTCATTTCATTTAATCTGCCGAGAGGAAGGCATGGAGGCGGCCCAGCACCCCCTGATTAATAATAGGCTTTTGGAAACACAGTCGCTCTCTGCCACACACTTCGGCTGCTTGGCTCCCAAACAACGCTTTCGGTACCCGCACCCCCACTCCCCCCCCCCCCCCCCCCCCCCCCAATACCCCGAAACACCACCAGGACAACGCTCTCTCCAGCTTTATCCTCAACTGGAAATCAAACCCCGCTATTTAGCGTGTGTTTTACAAATTATCCAGGAAAAGAACGTGAAATTATTAGTCTGGGATTTTTCATTTTTTTATATATGTATTTATATATACACTTCATTTTAGGTTGTGTGTGTGTCTCTCTCTCTGTCTCTGTCTCTCTTTCTTTCTCTCTCTCTCTCCACATGGTATTTTATAGTGATTGAATATGACAGCTTAAACAGCTTAGGGCGAAGGGCAAGATGAAGGATTTCAAGTCTCCATGCCTCGAATTTCTGTTCTAATGCCCAAGTAGTTTTTCTGGGGGGAAAGACCCACGGAAAAACTACGACGGTATCCAGTGTCCTTCTGCCTACACCTCATAGTATCCATGTGGGCCCTCTACTACTACTACTACTACTACTACTACCACCACCACCACTACTGCTAGCAGGGTGCAAAATTAGCACCAGCCACATGCTTGTAAAATATGCAAGTGACTGGTAGGTTTGCTTCACTCACCAGCTAAAAAAACAATGGTAATCTGTTGAGTGGCTGGTCAAATTTGAACATTCACTAGCCATTTGGTCGGTGGACAAAAAAGTTAATTTTGCACCCTGACTGCTAGTCAGATCCCAAACACAGTCCTTTAGTCAAGTCACATTTTACAAATGTAATTTGTATAGTCCATAATCACAGTTGCAGTCTCAAAGGGCTTCACACACAGGCCACATTGTATGGGGAAAAACTCCCTTAATGATCAAGGAAGAAACCTTGAGAAGGAACACAGAAATAGGAATGGGTTAGGCTTGTGACGGGCGCCATCATTGGCAGACATAATGGGCGCATAACAAGCAAAACAGTTTAAGATACATGTAATTGTTAGAAAGTGGAAATTAGTCATTTCCATGGTGGTGTAGAGGTGCTAGCCAGTCTAAGTAGTCTTATGTAGATTATGGTGAACCGATTGTTTTATTACAATCATATGGTAATAGACTTTCTTTTGCGTGTGTGTGTGTTTAGGTGGTGCTGGAGTGTGTCATCCAGAAGGACCTGGTGTACAACAAGGTGAACCCCATCTTCCACCGCTGGAGGATCAACGACAAGAAGTTCGGCCTGACTTTCCAGAGTCCCGCGGACGCCCGCGCGTTCGACCGCGGCATCCGCCGAGCTATCGAGGACCTCAACCAAGGTGTGTATTTTGCGTGTGTGTGCGTGCGTGTGTGTGCGTGTGCACGCTGTTCTGTCTGTTGTACTGTGTGTGCATGGCGGTATTCCTTTGTTGCAGATGTTTTGGAGTAGTGTGTGTGTGTGTGTGTGAATGAATGCCGCCATGTGAGGGTTTTTTTGGGTGTAGTTTTGTTGTGCGGGGAGGGAGGGAGAGAAGGAGGGTGCAAGGGGAAGGAGGAGATGCAGGGCGTGAGAAATGACAAAAAAACGACCGGCAACTCACCGGAACACACCTTGTCGGGCACCCAGCGAACTGCGCGGGGCATTGTTTCCGTATCTGGAAATCAGTTCAGCCCACATACCTCCCTCTCTCTGGGCGTTCAAATATAAATACACCACCAGCTTCACAACAGGTTAGATTGGTGTGTGTGTGTGTGTGTGTGTGTGTGTGTGTGTGTGTGTGTGTGTGTGTGTGTGTGTGTGTGTGTGTGTGTGTGTGTGTGTGTGTGTGTGTGTGTGTGTGAGACGTGGTATGCACGGTGCCCGTTGCGTGTGTCTGCTGGTCCTGCATCGCGTCTTGTGTGTCAGTGGATGTGTAATGGTTGACCTAGCATCTGTCGGTGGGGAGAGATGCTTGACGTTGATTAGCGTCGATGACTGCCCACCCCACCCCCCCCCCCCCCCCCCACCCCACCCCCGCTACCTGCTCACTCACCCGAGCGTGACCTCCCCCCCCCCCCACACACACACACACACACACACACACCTCCTGCATTATCTTATCAGAACCAGCTGCCCAGATAACCACTCTCCACTTCCTTTAGAGGCTGGCAGGGCGGGGCTGAACACTGTGAGAGAAACGAGAGCACAGGGAATACTGTAATATTATATCGTCTTATTCAGGTATTCACCGTATACATTCACCGCGTACATTTTTGGATTGTTATTGTGTTTGCCAAACAACAAAAACGTGAAAGACCATGAAACATTTAACCAATGGAAATGTACATTGTACATTGCCAATACATGTACATGTACATTGCCCATGCCAATAAAGCCTGTTGAGTTGAGAGGGAGCGAGGGACAAAACGCGACGTCAAATGAGTTGTGCGGAAAAGTGCGTCACGAGAATACGACGAGCGTATTCGTTGACGCAGTGAGGTGATGCATACTTTTGAGCTCCGGCGTACAGGGGCAACGTGCAAGGCTACAAAGTTTAGCGTTCCTGTAGCCATAATGGAAGGTGTGCTGCTTTACAAGATGCCATTACGGCGTGTCTTTAAGCTAAACTGGGCTTTGAGCAGCAGCAGCAGCAGCGGCGGCGTGGTGGCGGTGGCGGCAGTGGTGGTGGAGTCAGATGCGGGCGTTTTTTAAAGTTAGTCGCTTTAGGCCCTGAATATATTTCCGCACAGCGCCAGAGGTTGCAAAGTCATCCAATTAGCGGGAGATCCGCCTGCTCAGCGATCTGCTGCCTGGCCCCACCAGAGCCAGGCAGGCTGGCTGTAATCTCCCCCCCCCTTCTTCACTCTGGCGGTACCAGGAAGGCCAGAGGAGTCACGGCAACAACTTTCCCCCCTCTTTTTTCGTATTTTATCGTGGTCTTAATGGATCCTCGGCCTCTAGAGACGCGTGGAGACTACCTAGCGCCGTCCCGGGGTCCCACACCCTGGGGTGCACCCAAAGTCATCGCCAAGGTTACGGGAATGGTCCAAGGCCCCACCACTTGCAGCAGGGCTGGGGAGGAGGGGGGGTATTTGTGTGTGTGAATGTGTAGGAGTTTGCTCCCGCATGCCGGTACACATATTTGAGCTATAACCGCTTGGTATGTTTGCCGTCGACGAGGGCGAGAGAGGGTGAACGCGAGTCACATGACCGCCCCCCCCCCCCCCCCCCCCGGACGCTAACGGACGCGAGGAGAGGCCGCCGCCGCGGAGATCGTCTGTCCAACAGGAGGGCTTGTACGGCGCCGCTGCACCAGGACCATACATGCACTGCTCCTCGCCACTAGCTGCTTTCAAAGAAATGATTCTGCTCTTTCTTGGGAGTTTAAGATACAGCCTGTTAATGGTGCTGTTTTGTCTTCTAGGCGCCTGCCACGCCCCCCCACCACCCCCCCATCCCCACCCCCATCTCTCTCTCTCTCTGCTCTTTTCTCTCCTCTCTCTCTCTTCCTCTGTATTCTGCCAGTGTTGTGTAATGCCTCTCTATGGTTCAGGCAGGCTCCTTCTTCAGTATTCCTGTTGCATCGCTCTGCTGCTGGACTGTTCTGTGTGTGTGTGTGTGTGTGTGTGTGTGTGTGTGTGTGTGTGTGTGTGTGTGTGTGTGTGTGTGTGTGTGTGTGTGTGTGTGTGTGTGTGTGTGTGTGTGTGTGTCAGCCTTGCAGTCCTCTGTTGCCATGGCAACGTCGGGCACATGGCTCAGGCAGCACCGTGCCCCATCGCTGCCAGAGTCGTGCTGCAGGAAGCTTCTGTCTCACTGTGATGGAGACGTGCACGCATATACACACACACACACACTTGCGCGCACACACACCAACACGCCTACCTCTCTCCATGTGATTCATAGATGGAGCGATCAACAGTGGAGCGCTGTCAGTTTTGCCGTCTGAGGCGGAGACAGACGCACGGATGTTGTTGACTGATGCCCGGCTGCTCTAAATAAGGTCTCGGCGAAGACTAATTAAGTCAATTTCAAGTCTTAAAACAAAAGAGCCCCTTGATGCTCCAGGTACAGTTTGGCCCTTCATCCCAGTGGAAATGACTTAATCCCTGATGTTTTCCACATCCAGCGGCGAGATCTTAACCTCCTCGTTTTCTCCTGCGCGAGGTTCGCTCTCGTGTGCTTATTTTTAAACATGGCTGCACTGCAGCTTCGGCGGTTGGCCTGCCAGTCGAAGCACCAGCTTGCGTGCAATTGTTTTGTTTGTTTTCTCGTTCTTTTCCGCAAACATTTCATGAAACTGCAGTCTGTTTGGTCCCAAGTTCTCAACCCTCATACACAAACCACACTGCGTACTGTAGCGCACCGATCAAACCAATAGCTGGACCCCCCCGGAAAAAAAAAAAGAGCAAAAAAAAGGTTTTTTCCTCGAATACATGCGGTCTTCATCAACTCCTCAGCAATTGGACATCCATTGTACACAAATGTTCAAACAATAAATAAATATGGTGTACTTTGAATAGCGGTTTTCGCAGAGTGGTTATTCTATTCTGATTCTGTGAAACTAAAATTACATCATGATAAATCATAGTGGGCTATTATGAAACGTATAGTGACATTATAGAAGTTCCCCATGTGCGTGACTTGTGTATTTTCAGTTTGGAGTTGTTGTTAAGTGTACTACGGTAATATTTAATGTGTTTGTGTTTTATTAGCAGAACACTAGCTCTGAGACACAGGTTATAGCTTTCAGACCCAGGCCTGAACTTTTAGACCCATGTTCTAGCTTTCAGACCCAGGTTATAGCTTTCAGACCCAGGTTCCAGCTCTGCTCAGACCTAGGTTCTAGTTCTGAGACCCAGGTTCTAGCTTTCAGACCCAGTGTGTAGCTCTGCTGAGACCCAGGTTCTAGCTTTTAGACCCAGGTTCTAGCATTTAGATCTAGGTTCTAGCATTTAAACCCAGGTTCTAGCTTTCAGACCCAGGTTCTAGCTCTGCTGAGACCTAGAGACCTTTCAGACCCAGTGTGTAGCTCTGCTGAGACCACGGTTCTCACTTTTAGACCCAGGTTCAATCCCTGGGACCGAGGTTCTACCTTTAGACCCAGGTTCTAACTGTAGACCCAGGTTCTACCTTTAGACCCAGGTTCTAGCTTTCAGACCCAGGTTCTAGCTCTGCTGAGACCTAGTTTCTAGCTTTTAGACCCAGGTTCTAGCTCTGCTGAGACCTAGTTTCTAGCTTTTAGACCCAGGTTCTAGCTCTGCTGAGACCTAGTTTCTAGCTTTTAGACCCAGGTTCCAGCTTTGAGACCCAGGTGCTCGCTTTCAGACCCAGGTTCTACCTTTTTAGACCAGGCTCCCAGGAACTTAGACCCAGGCTCTCAGGCACTCACACCCAGACTGTGGCTCGTCAGAGCACTGGCAGGCCTGGTGTCTCAGACTGACACATGGCACTCTCTCTCTCTGGCTCCCTGGCCCAGGACGAGGTTGCTCTATTCCAGGCATGCATATTTCATTAGTCTCCGTGTGCCCCACTGACACATAGAGGCTTTCATTTCCTCATTAAGCTACAGTGGAGAGGAAACCACTTCTTTTTTCTTTTTTTTTTCTCTCTCGCTTGACAAGGAACCAGCGCCATAACACCGATTCTGTGGTGTTTTCTCGCTGCAAAACAGGCTACCGTGGAAGCGGTTTGTGGCTGCAATACAGCATCATGAATTCAATATGAGGAACAAAGTTTTTGTTTTGTATGCATTTGTCTGAAAGAAATTCATGTATTCATGCTTTAAGTGATGGGGCCTCCTGGAGTTCCTCCTGAACGCATGTAACGGTTTGATAGAAGTTGGGTATGCTATGAAGTATGATCAATAAGGTCGATGTGGGAAATGGAAGAAAATAAAATGTCAGTTGTCTCAATCTTGTCTTTCACTTTCTCTGCTCCAGGTTGTCCGTCGTTTGTGGAGGTGGAGGCACCAGAGGATGGACTACAGGTGAGTGTGTGTGTGTGTGTGTGCGTGTGTGTGTGTGTGCGTTGCTAGGCAGGGTGATGATGGCGAATGAGGAAGTGTGTCTTCCCGGGGCTGTCCGTCTGATGATTTTGACAGATGCAGGCGTGGCTGGTGTTACTGACTTGCCACATTTAAACACTATTAAAAAAACAAAACACTTTCACCGTACTCTGTGCTTAAATGCCCTTATGCCTTTTGTTGCCGTAAACGACCACACTTGGCAAAGTTGTGGGTGTGTTGATTGTTTTTCAGCAACCTTAGGTGCTTAAAAGTATGTTTTATATGTAAAAATCATCATCAAAAAGCGATTGGAAGAAGCCTGTCCCACTCGAAATTCCTGCGAGGGGAAAAGTTCTGGAAACACGTTCACAGACTGTTGAAGACACAGTTGTATTGGACGTTTCCCCACAGTGTTGGTAAATGTAAGGGAACATTGTGTCTGTCTTTAGGGAACACAGTGGCCCTCTGCTAGCGTGGGAACCGCTAACCGCTACCGCTCAACAGCTAACCCGGCCTAGCTATAGAAACCACTGGCGCCGTCTGTAGCACACATCCTCAATACCACGTCAAGGTGAACAGAGACAGAGAGGGGAGGGCCGGTTCCTGTCACGCAAAGGCCTTTTCACACACACACACACACACACACACACACACACACACACACACACACACACACACACACACACACACACACACACACACACACTACTCTCACACACTACTCTCACAATTCCTGGGACTGAAGAAGGGTCACTTCTTGATCCTTTCCCCATATTGGAGCACATGCGTGGGCAGCCCAACTGGAGCGAGTCGACGGTGGGAGCCATGTTCCTGTTCTGGCGGTTCCTCTTTAAGGAAGCCGCCTGAACATACAGGAAATCTAATGGCAGCACTGTTGCTAGGCAGCGGAGGAGGTGTGTGTGTGTGTGTGTGTGTGTGTGTGTGTGTGTGTGTGTGTGTGTGTGTGTGTGTGTGTGTGTGTGTGTGTGTGTGTGTGGTGTGTGTGTGTGTGTGTGTGTGTGTGTGTGGTGGGGGGCGGGGTGGGGGGGGTGACTGCAAATTGCAGAGGGAGGAATTGAATGGAGGGGGGGGGGGGGGGGGGTCGCCATGGTCGCCATGGTGATTTGGCATCCAAATGTTGCGGTCGGAGACCTGGGCTCCGGCGAAAGGAGAAGTGAATCAGCGGCGAGGCTAGTCTTGTTCTCGCGCGCCGGGCGAGGGAGAGCGAGAGAGCTGCAGACAAGAGCGCTCGCTCACCCCCCCCCACCACCACCACCTCCACCACCCCCTAAATGCCGCCACATAAGGTGTGACGGTGCCCCCCTGTTCCCCTTAAACTACGACCAGCGCCGCACTGTCCTGCCTTAATGAGCCTTTTGTTCGCTACGGCCATTTCCTTCTATTCAGAAGCTCTCTCTCTCTCTGCTCTCTCCTGAAGCCGAGACCTTCTGGAGAGCGAGGGAGAGGCAGAGGTGCTTGTTTTGGTTTTTATGTAACATCTTGCTGCAGGACCTGCAGGCGTGCGGCTCTCTGCTCCGTAGAACAGCAACCTATTCAATATTTGTTGTTGGTTTTTTTGTTTGGTCTGTTTGTTTGTGTGGTTTTAGGTTGAAGATAATCCGTTGCAAAGACTATGACCTTAAATAGCAGAAACACATTTTCTTTTTTTTAAACAATTGGTCTCCACTTCTACCAGGTGTTTTACTTTTTGTGCATGGAAGGGGTGTAAGTTATTACTTTTGTGGTCCGTTATTCAGTAGATTACTTATTGTAAATGTCCATCACATGTTATCCCTTGCTTTCTAAAATATTCACAGACTCGTGACTAAACATTTGCATTTCTGAAGCTATAATGACTATGATAACAATAATGTCTCCAAAATTCTATATTAATCAAAATGATCAATGAATCAACTCGTCGTCCCTGCACCAAGTCACACCGTTGTATCCACATACGAACGGCAAACAAAAAGGAGTTGCGCAACACACTGCTTGGCTTTCAGCGTCTGCTGCCAGAAAATCTGTCTCACAGCCATAGCTCTGCTCCCGGTTCAAAGAAAATGCTTCTCACAGAGCCGAGGGAACTTGCTCATTCACCATTAAGTAAGATTTTGTTCTCTCTCTCATAAGTTTAGTACAACTATGCGCCATTGGCTTTCATAGATTATCTAATAGGCCAAGGGGAAACGGAGATGGTTGGAGATGCTTGCAGCCATTTATACAGCGTGAGCCTCATGGCGAGCAGGAGGTACAAAACTGATCGCAAAAGCACACATTCACCCTTAGCACCGCTTGTCCAAGAGAGACAGGAACCACAGCAAACGCGCGCGCGCGCACACACACACACACACACACACACACACACACACACACACACACACATTCTTTGTGCTGCGTTCTGTCTCTCCTGCCTCATCAGATACACACCTAGGCTCAATGGGTTTTCAGTATGTGGGCCTGCTGCAGCAGCAGCCTCCCCTGTCCTGTGCCTCTGAGCCTCTGAGGGCGGAAACAACATGAAGCCCTGATGTTGGTCCCGAGCCAGGCAACACCCCCCCCTCTCTCTCTCTCGCTCACCCCCCCCCCCCCCCCCCCCCCCCTCCAAGCCCCTTCTTCTTCCCCCGCTCCTCCTCCCTCCGCCGGCTACATCTCTGGGGTCAGATCAGCTCCAGATTGGCCCCCACGCATGCCTTTGAATGGTGGGGCTTAGGCAAGTGCTTTAAAAGGAAGCCTAAGTCTGTTTCCCATTTCACCCCCCACCCCCCTTCCCCTTCCTCCTCCTCTCCTCTCCCTCTCGCTTGTTTTCTCTCTCTCTCTCTCTCTCTCTCTCTCCTCTCTCTCTCCTCTCTCTCTCTCTCTCTCTCTCTCTCTCTCTCTCTCTCTCTCTCTCTCTCTCTCTCTCTCTCTCTCTCTCATACACACACAGCTGTCATCTGGCTTTTTAAGTTCTGTGCTGCGTTTCTCCAGCTGGAGCTAGTTTATGACATTCTCTCAGCAGACTCTTTGGCCTCTCTCTCTCTCCCTCCCCCCCCCCCCCCCCCCCCCCCCCCCCCCCCCCCCCCCCCCTCTCTCTCTCTCTCTCTCTCTCCTCTCTCTCTCTCTCTCTCTCTCTCTCTCTCTCTCTCTCTCTCTCTCTCTCTCTCTCTCTCTCTCTCTCTCTCTCTCTCTCTTTATTCTTTCTATGGTATTTTTTACTGTCTCATTCTCTCTCTCTCTCTCTCCCCCGAGTGCACACACACACACATGAGCGCAACACTCGTTCATCATTTCCTGTTCTGGTCTTTTTCTTTCCTTTCCCTTCTCTGTAGCGCTTCATCCGTCTATTCCCTTTTCCTCATCGTCATCCGTTGTCCTACACGCACTCGTGTGTGTTTTAAGAGAGGGGCGGCAAAGTCACCGTTGAGCACATATGCATGTGTGTGTGTGTGTGTGTGTGTGTGTGTGTGTGTGTGTGTGTGTGCGCACACACACACACACACACCATACCATGTGTTAGCAGTCAAGAAGGAGAGAGCAAGTGGAGGAGAGGGAGGAAGAAGAAAAAAAGCAAAGCAGAGAGGGGAACGGGGGTGGGTGGGGGGGAGGCTAGGGTAGGAGTAGGAGGGGTGGTGGTCCAGGGAGGGAGGGAGGGGGGGGGTCAAAGGAAGCATCTCTTAGCAACCACAGGACAGTAATTACTGTAGCAGCAGCTGGGAGCAAACCAGATCTCCGTTGAGCGTTAAAACACTGGCGTGGGCTACTTTACACACAGAGCACTGGAGAACCAGCTACAGCAGCCTCCTCCACATGCGGGAGGGAGGGAGAGAGTGAAATGGCCGGACAGGGAGACTGTGTGTGTGTGTGTGTGTGTGTGTGTGTGTGTGTGTGTGTGTGTGTGTGTGTGTGTGTGTGTGTGTGTGTGTGTGTGTGTGTGTGTGTGTGTGTGTGTGTGTGTGTGTGTGTGTGTGTGGATATAGCGGACGGATGTGGTCACATGGAATACACACATGTGACCACCTCAAGATTATCGATTTGAAAAACGTAAACCGTGCCTTCGTTGTCTGTGATGCCCCCTATGATTTGGATTGGGCAAGCTGGCAGTCGTGCAGACGGGGGGCTCCTTGCCCGTGCGCGAGTGTTAAAATGCTGGCCATAGTTATAATGTAACCATCCGGCCCTACAAACTACACACTGTTTATCCACCCCTCTCTCTCGCTCTCTCTCTCTCCCTCGCTCCCTCTCTGTCTCTCTCTCCTGTACATGTGAGTCATCCAATCCATCACCATTTCTTTTTTTTTTAAATTCAAATCTCTATCTAATGGCTTTGGATTGTCGTCCAAAGCTTTCTGTCGGGTCACTGTTGGTATTTCTGTTTTTCGTTTGAACTATTGTCTCTTATTTAACGGCGTCCCATTGGCGTGGTGGAGGTCTCTGTGGAGAGATCTCCCATATTATGGACCTCTTGGTCGCTGCTCTTACAGCGGTCTTCCAAGTCCACCACCACCAGCACCAGCAGCACCCCACCTACAGATTCCCGGGTGGAGGTTCCTTCTTAAAACCAGCAGCTCCGGGGAGCCCGGCACCAGGATATAGTCTGGTCCAGCCTTGCTGGCTTTCACCAGGGCCGTGTGCCTGTACGTACGGCATCCAGGCACGGCAGTAAAAACAGTGGCGCGCTGGCGGTGGTGGGAACACATGCGAGGCAGAGAGGGAACTCGGAGTCCTCAACAGAAGGGCCTTGAGTCATCACTGCACCCAGCAGTCAGGTGGGCTCAGAAACAACAACACAAAAGGAAAATAGACACCGGGACCCCCCCTGGTGGCCGGAAGAGGAATGCGTTCAACACCCACAGACACACACAGCGTCCCGGGGGTTGAAGCAGTGAGAACCGCACCGAAACCGAATGGTTGGTGTGGCCAGACGGTGTGTGGAGCGGGTGTACATAGGGGCCTCATGGGCGGCGCTACGTATAACGGATGGAGGGAGGACAATGTAAAGATGTGTGTTTTTATAAAGGCTTCCCAGGGCAGGCTCTAGTACCGAGGGCTGGACACTATTTTCAAATTGTGTTCTTGTGATGTGTGTGTGTACAACTGAGGTGTATTACATTGAAAAATATGTTGTATTAGGCTACTAATCGCGATTATACCATTGCTTCCCCGTTGCCATGTCTTTACTAAGATCGTCTCTATTTACTGGAGTAATAGGGTAACGTTGCCATGTCATTACTAAGGTTGTCTCTATTTACTGGAGTAATAGGGTAACGTTGCCATGTCGTTACTAAGATCGTCTCTGTTTACTGGAGTAATAAGGTAACGTTGCCATGTCGTTACTAAGATCGTCTCCATTTACTGGAGTAGTAATGTAACGTCTGCATTCCATATGAATCTCATGTTAACATTAGATTAGCATTAGTCAGACTCCGGTCATTTGCCATTTGTTAACAGGTACACAAAAAGTTGTACTTTTGAGACAGAATTACCCCAAAATATGAATCAAGACCCTTATATTTTAATGATTCGCAAGTGGCCATGGTATAAGCGGGATAATCCACTCCGAGGTGTGCATGTATCGAAAAATAATGCACGCCGCGGGGGCTAAGAACCCCCCGGCGTGAAGCAAAGGGGGGTTTGCCTCCGCGAAGTGAGGGGGGGGGGGGGGGGGGGGGGAGCTGAAATGGATTATCCCTTACTTAACCATTTAGTCTAGAAAATGTCACAAATAATAATAGCAAACGCCATCACAAGTTACCAGAGTCCAAAGTGATGTCTTACATTTTCTTACTTTATCCGACAAGCAGCCAACAAAAACTAAAGTATTCATTGCGTAATGATCCACGAACCAAACATTTGAATTTCTGAAGCATCAAGCAGCAAACGTTTGGTATTTGTATTTGATAAATGACCTAAATGGTAAATCAATTAGAAAAGTTTGATTTGATTTATTTATGCCATCGATCGACTCATCTCCCTAATATCCCTTGCAGCCCCAATATCTTGATTGTTTTCTGGCTCTAAATGTTCTCCATCTCTCTCTCTCTCTCTCTCTCTCTCTCTCTCCCATCAGGTGTGTGAGGAGGCTCCCTCTATCTGCACCCCCATGAAGGAGCCCTTCTCCCCCATCCACAGCGTGGTCTCCACCGAACCCTTCAGGGGCTGCTACGTGCGCACCCAGCCCTTCTCCGAGTTCCCCCCCAGCAACCGCCGCTACCTGCCCCCACAGGTCCGTAGCGCACTAGGCTAGTGGTATCTAGTGAATATAATATATATGTATCTAGTGATATGTGTTCCTGTAACCAGTGACTACTTTTGTGGGTAGCTTTGCCACCATCTTAATGTTAAAAGAATGTACATAAATATTGAGGATCTCGCTCATCCAATGGTCTGATGGAAAAGTGTTGATTTCCTAGGTTTTTCTAAGATACGATGTACTTTATTATTATTATTATTATTATTATTATTATGGAAGGGAATTATCACAGATCAATAAGCAGTAATTAACCTTATACTAAAGTCGCTGGAGGTCCTAACAATACTGTCGATCTGCGTCTGACACCTCCAGCGGTGTAACCGGCTGTACCCCTCCCCCCCACAGGGGACCTTCAAGCCCACGCGCCACGTCAGCTTCCACATGGACGAGGAGGAGATCGTCCGCATCAACCCCCGCAAGGACGTGCTGATCCGCGGCTACGAGGACTACCGCCACCCCATCATGTGGAAGCCGGACGCCGAGCGCGGCGGCGACGACGCCGACTTCCCCGCCGCCTTCCACAAACTGGACAACAAGAAGTGCGAGTACCTCTTCCCCGAGGGCCCCGGCGGGGACTGCCACCTGGGGCCCGGCCTGGGCGTGGGGCCCGGCCTGGGCTTGGGACCGAGCAAGGACACGTCCATCAAGACCCAGCCGTCCCCCATGCTCAAGTCCAAGAAGGGGCGCCGGCGGCGGGAGGACGGCGAGCGCTCGCGCTGCATCTACTGCCGGGAGATGTTCAACCACGAGGACAACTGGCGGGGGCGGTGCCAGGACGCCCCCGACCCCATCAAGCAGTGCATCTACAAAGTCAGCTGCATGCTGTGCGCCGAGAGCATGCTGTACCACTGCATGTCCGACTCGGAGGGCGACTTCTCGGACCCGTGCTCGTGCGACACGTCCGACGAGCAGTTCTGCCTGCGCTGGCTGGCCCTGGTGGCGCTCTCCTTCATAGCGCCGTGCATGTGCTGCTACCTGCCGCTGCGCGCCTGCCACCACTGCGGCGAGGCGTGCCACTGCTGCGGCGGGAAGCACAAGGCGGCGGGGTGACCCCCTTTCCCCCCCCAACGCCCCACACTTGTCACCCCACCACCTGGACACCCCCGCCAAGCTAAAAAGCTAAAGCTAACACAGGAAGTGCGTCAATGCGGAAATACATCCTTGTTTTCATGCCCCTCTCCGGGGAGAGGTGACAGGTTGATCCCCCCCCAGCTCTGAGGGCTTTTGGAGATTTCAGTTTGCGTTTGTCGCCGACAAGCTGCAGCGGAGGACAAACCCTGTGCTTTGCAGGAGCTCTGAGGGTCCAGATAAGCTCAGGAGCTCAACCTGAGGAGGAGGAGAAGGAGAAGGAGGAGAAGGAGGAGGAGGAGGAGATGTGGACGGAGGCATTGAGATTAACAGACTTGGAGATATTACTAAACACGCCTGTACAAACACGTATAAACACACAAACACACACACACACTCACATACACACACTCACATACACACACACACACACACACCTGTACCTGTACACATACACCTTTACACTCTCAAACTCGTACATAAACAAAACAACCAACAACCAGGCCACCAATGTCAGAACTCTACTGCAACGTAATGTGTAACTATGAAGGATATTTGTGTCTTTTGTACAGAGAGCAACACAAAAAAAAAACTAACTAATGACAAAAAAGAAAAACAAAACTATTATGCGTACAGAAGAATATTTGCTGTTTGAGTATGCTAAAAGGGATATGTTCTTGCTTTTTTTTTCGTGAAATTGCAGTTGGGTAACAGTGGCCTTTCCTTTACGGCTCATCCATTTGCTGGCAATGTAATTATTACACCGAGAGAGTGCACTAGAAA
This sequence comes from Merluccius polli, assembly GCA_030340625.1. NCBI lineage: Eukaryota > Metazoa > Chordata > Actinopteri > Gadiformes > Merlucciidae > Merluccius > Merluccius polli. Next base: position 33,078 of record JAOPHQ010005530.1, on the reverse strand, counting down.
TTGTATTTTCTGCCCGTCCCCTCAAACAAAAGGTAATCCTTTCTCAAAACTATTGATACATTAACCGCCATATTAGTGTAATTTAACATTTAAGAGATGTTGATGTGGTGGATGTGTTTTACCTTGCTATTCCTTTTCGTATATTGTGAAGAAAAAAAAAAAGAAAAAAAAACGAGAGAGAAAAAACTGCAACGACACCCCAAAAATTAACATGTTATTTAAAAAAAGAAAAAGACACAAAGTACGGCTAGACGCACGGGCTAGCTTCTTGACATTCACTGAGAACGTGAGATGGATGCCCGGCTTCGTCCCGGCGATTCGGACCATTTCATTGCATTCCAACACAAAGGGATAGGATTCCACGAACAGAAGGGAAAATGGTAAATGACTTTACCATCCTCGATTCCTCTAAAGCAAAGTCCTTTTTTTTTTTCTTTTTTTTTTTTTTCCATTGTCGAACCACCACCTCACCAACTGAGACCAACACCGTCACGTTTTAATCCCGACTCCAGCAGCTTTCAGTGTCGGCCCAGTGTTTCGGCTTTGTAGTGAAACTGGTATTTTTGTTATTTTCTTTTTCTCCTTCTGTTTTTTTGTTCTTACTTTGAGTTTAAAGCAAGACATTTTGCTCAACCAGCAAGTTTGTTTGAGTAAAAAAAAAAAAAAAAGGGTTTTTAGAAATCCTCAGTTGTATGATGAGGCACTTAAATTTGGCTTTTATTTGGACAGAATCCACAGGTTATACATTTAGTCTGTGTATAAATTCATCCAATTTATTTCCCCCGAAATCAACCCACCATTAAAGCACTGGTCTCCAAGCTTTGGTTACAGCATCCCCTCCCAAATTTAAAAAGTACTGACACATTTGTCCCACGTAAGGATTGCTTTTGTTGTTTTAAATATCTATATATATATTATATATATAGTATTGCTCGTCCTACTATCATAGCTTCGTTTTTGTTTTTTTATCAGTTACTCCACAGAAAGTACCTTTATGTCACTAAACCCCTAACAAACGGGAAGTGTGTGTGTGTGTGTGTGTGTGTGTGTGTGTGTGTGTGTGTGTGTGTGTGTGTGTGTGTGTGTGTGTGTGTGTGTGTGTGTGTGTGTGTGTGTGTGTGTGTGTGTGTGTGGTCTATGTACTGTTAGACTCTTGACTATAGGCTCTGATCAATGGTTGTATTAATGGTATTAGCCACTGGTTTTCCAGAAGCCATCTTAGCATTCTCCTTAACCCCGTCTCCCCCCCCCCCCCCCCCCTGGTCTCTGTGCTGAGCCCAACGGTCTCCATGTCGCGATCCTTTTGTAGGACACCAGTACAAGGTGCTCATGGAAAAGCACATGTGCTGCCCAAAGTAACGACCAATTCAAAGTTGCAGACAGATGGGGCACAAGCCTCTCTCTATCGTGGTGTAAGTCCGTCGACTAAAAAAAACCTCTTTAAATAATAGCCTTGATAACGCGTTACGATTGGCCCGCTCCCGAAGGAACATTCTGTTCATCTACGGAAATCTGGCCGCAGCGACTCCTAAATATACTCCTAGAAAAATATGTTGTTGTTTTTTAAGCTAGCTACGATATCCAGGTAAAGTGATTAACAGTCGGCCGCGGCCCTCGCCAGTCTCCGGGAGAACGGCGCCGCGGGGCCGCGAGGGAGACTGCGGTATCCCCAGTCCCAGCCCTGCTAATATCCACTGGCTTTCAACGCTCCCTTTACTTTCTATGCAAACCTTTTTCTTTTTCCTCTTCTTATACGCGGTGAAGAAGCACTGACCTCTCCCTCTCTTTCTCTCCCTCTCTCTCTCTCCCTCTCTGTCTCTCTGTCTCTCTCTCTTTCTGTCTCTCTCTCTTTTTGTCTCTCTCTCTCTCTCTCTCTCTCTCTCTCTCTCTCTCTGAGACCCCAGGGGGGTCGGTGGCAGGACAGGACAGGACACTGTACACGCTTGTAGGCTAGCGGAGGGACGCGCCCCCCCCCCCGGTACCAAACCCTTAAACACCTGTAAATACTGACTATATTTAAATACCGATATAAAAAAAAAAATCCTGTTTTGTTTTTTTGGTTTTGTTTTTTTTCCTTTCCTCCTCGTGGAAATGTTTTAAAGATAGAGCTGTATTTATCGTCGCTGTCAGCATATACTGTAGCTTCAATCGACAGCATTATGTACATAGGTCACCTTTTAGTATTATTTCACATTGAAAAGTAGCGTTTGGGACGGATATGACTACTGAGATTCTGGTAGAGTTTCTCCCTGGTCTCGTACGAAGGAAGGAAGTAAGCATAGCGCTAACAACGGTACAGTAGTGGCACTCCACTTATTTCAAAAAGTTTGATATAGGCCTATAAATATCTCTCTCTCTCTATCTCTATCTATATATAAATATATAAATATATAATGCTGCTAGATACAATCACTAATTTTATTGTGTTGAGAGTAAATCAGCTATGAAAGACTGTTAAAACAACACTTAGTTCTCCAACAGCATAACCATCATGAGAATCGTCTTGTTTGACTGCTCTGAGGTGTAAGCGTGTGTGTAAGTATGTGTGTGTGTGTGTGTGCGAACGTGTGCGTAAGTGTGTCGCTTTTACCTTGTGTGTGTGGGTGTGTGCCCACGGATGTGTTGGGCGGATGGGTGTGTGGTATGCATGTCATGCAGTTGTGCGTGTTGTTAACCAAATGTTTTTTTTTGTTTTTGTTTTTTGTCCTAATAACCTCCCATTGCAATTGGATTGCCCTGCGTAACGCAAGCTGAACCAAGGTTTGATGAACCTGATTAAAACTTGCTGGCTGAGGAGCAAAATGTAGGATGTGCATTCATACACCGTCTAGAGAGTCCTGAAGTAACACTCATTCTGCATTAACCAGCACAGTGCTTCCGTCATGTACTGTATTATATATGCAACATGTGTCTGTCCGCTCTAATGTGTATATGTATGTGTATATATACATATATGTATATGTATATATACATATGTATGTGTATTATGTATATGTATATATATATATACATATGTGTGTATATATACATATGTATATACATGTGTATGTATGTTTATGTGTATGTGTGTATATATATATGTGTATATATCTTTATATACGTATATATAAATGTATACATACGTGTGTATGTACGCGTGTGTATATATATATATGTATATATATATATATACATATACATATGTGTGTATATATATATATATATATATATATATATATATATATATATATATATGTATATATATATATACGTATATATATACATATATATATATATATGTGTATATATATATATATGTGCATATATGTATATATACATGTATGTGTATATGTGTGTGTGTGTGTGTATGACTTTTTTTTTTTACTCACATAATGTAAGACTTCAGTTTTTAACCACTTTGCTGCTAGTCTTTTATCTTCTTTCAATCTTGCAAATTGTACATATCTTTGGGAATGCATACAAGAGTAGATTCTTGACTTTGTGTAGATTTAAAAGTTAAAAAAAGGCTATATAAACCCGTTTCTCTTGAGTGTATTGTTTTAAAGGTAACTTTTCTAAGCAGTCGAGTGGTTTATGTTTCAGTTCTCCAACGCTTCGGTGCACTGGCGACGTACGTACGCTTTCCTTTCCTTCCTCCTCCTTTACTTTCACACTTACAGCGCTTGATGATGTAACATTTATGTGATTAGTTATAAATAGTGGACAACATTTGTGTTTTTGAGAATTGCAGTATAAATGGTACTCTTAACTATTCTGTAAAACACTGCCTCGTTTTTTTTGTTTTGTTTTTGTTTCCTTTTTTCGTGTGTGTGCATATTTCTTTCTTTAGTGCCATCATCTTTCGACCCCCCCCCCCCCCCCCCCCCTTTACCTGACAACCTCGAAAAAGTGCCTCACGTCCATCCTTTGGTTCTACTGGTTTCTATATACGTCTTCGGTATTTCTGTCACGGTTTGAGAATACCAAGTATACGATGTAAAATTTATAGTCCCAATAACTCATGTCATAGTTGTATTTTCTTTATACAGATGTAGCTTGTTACTTTTCATAAATCTATAATGTAAATATGCATACATATGTTTGTAACTGTTTTTATGTTACATCATACACTTGTAATTTGACATATCAAATAACAAATATCATAATAAAAAGGTGAGTTTTACTCAGTTTCTGATGTACGCTGGATTTTCTTTGCTCCACATGTTGATTTGTATACAGGTTGCAGACAGACAGGTAATTTTTTTGTCGACACTCTGGGTGACATGATAAAATGAAAGTCAAAAAGAGACATGCGTGACATAATATACGATGTAGCACGCCATCCTCGTCTGTGATTGGAGGAATCCACTTGGTAATTGGGGGCCTTATGAGGTGTGATTGCTAGGGACGCCTCTACATTTGTGTGACTGTGTTTTATGTGTGTCTATATTTAATTATCTATACTCGCCACATCTACAGTAATACTCTGTAGTCCCTTAGTTGATTCTGCTTGGGAGCGTTGTAGTCCAGGTTGTCGCCCATCGGCAGACTGAACGTGAATCTGCAGAACACAAGACCGACTCCATTGTGGTTGTTGACCTCTGAGTGCTGCGGCTGATTGAATGGAGCCGTCAGCGTCTCGTACGCCGCGGGTCAAAGTGATGATCTCCTGCCTCAGGTGGCGTTGGGAGCGCAGGCGCGGGCCAGGCGGCGCGGGCCAGGCGGCGCGGGCCAGGTAACCCCATGCAGATCACACCTCATAGCGGTTTGTGCCGTTACTGGAGGTCGGACGTTTTGCCCACAATGGCTGGCTTGATGGTAAACACTTGAAGCTGAAATGAGGTCATACATGCATTATATGTCAAAGTACAAAGATGTATTAAGACACTAAGATACCTCATTGTTTCATCACATTTTATTTGAACGAAATGTCATCCTGATTTAAGTGTCCATTGATCATTTGCACACAGATGTTTTAGAAGTTATCACAAGTGCTGGGTCTGAAAGACGTCTCCACAGGAAGCCCTGGGTGTCATCCAATTCAATGTTGATTTGATAGGGACAGATACAGTATATACATAAAGGATGTATCACATCTATAGCTACCGCTTATTTCCAATGACCGTCTCTAGAAGGGCCTTTAGACAGACATAAAACACAGACAACAAGGTTTAACTTGATGGTACATTTTCTTGTAGGAACAGGTGTGTGTGTGTGTGTGTGTGTGTGTGTGTGTGTGTGTGTGTGTGTGTGTGTGTGTGTGTGTGTGTGTGTGTGTGTGTGTGTGTGTGTGTGTGTGTGTGTGTGTGTGTGTGTGTGTGTGTGTGTGTGTGTGTGTGTGTGAATAAATAATACATACATAAATACAATTTATATAAATACAGGCCTTAATATAAATGTGACCTACAGGTGGGGCTGTTGGCCTCTGGTGAATTGACCAACATACGGGATTCAAACCCAATATCTGTTCATTTAAAGATATATTTACATGGTAAGTCTTGGGGGGGGGGGGGGGGGGGGGGAGAACATCACATTAAAATGTATTAATATGGAAAAACGATCCCACTAGCATCCTGGATTTGCAAACAATAGTCATTTAATAATATGTATGTTAAATGTAACATGAGGGGCTCGCAGCGGAACCTTTGCTCGGGGGTCCGATGTTCCGCTACGACCGCTAAGACCGTAACACCTGAAGCCGATAGCGTGTCGTCCGGAGCGACAGATGTCCTACTGATGTGTGTGTGTGTGTGGGCTACTGCTGCTATAGTGTTTTAAATGAGGACTTCCCACGCAAGGCTTGTATGATCGTGCACGTCGAGGTCTCCAAGCCACGTCCACGATGGAGGGGGACCTTCTGGACTCGTTAGAGCAACTTGGGTAAGCAAGCTCCTGCAGCTAGTGTGGCTAATAATATGCAGAATCACATCAACCGTATAAATATGTATGTATATATTTACAAACAGTATAATGAAGTATTAAATATACATCAGTGGGGCGTCCAATGAGCTGATTGCGCTGAGAGTGTAACGTTGACGTATATCCAATGTGGCTGTTTCCCAATGCAATGCATTGCAATGCATTGCTGCTTCGCCTCCTCCTCCTCCTCCTCCTGCATCATCCTGTAGGTACGGTGGCCCCCTGCTGGAGGAGAAGGCTCTTGCAGGAGGTGTTGAAGGGGGTCTGGCCTCTCCTCAGTATGTGGACCTCTGCGTGTGGCTGGCGTCCGGACTGAAGGCGGTGTGCGATCTGGAAGAAAGCATCTCCTCCGGCCCAGGTACCCCCACTCCCAAATGAACAAGGCCATAATGGACGTAGTAATGGACACAGCCAAGGAGTCCTCCTCCCCCCCCCCCCTCCTCTCTTCTCATGCCGTCCTAATTGCGGTTTGTCCCGTTTCCCTCCTCCAGGTGACATTGATGGGCTTCAACTGGAGATGAGCGGTCTGCTGAAGGAGCTCCACTGTCCGTACGAGGCGCTGCTCGCCGGGATCCTCAAGGGACGACTGCAAAGCAAAAAGCACAACCTGCAGCTTCTCTGTGTGTAGTAGACTACGGGTTGCATGTAATTGAACCTTGCTGTGTTTTTTGACACTTGCTTATATATATTATAATATATTTTCTTGTTGAAAAAGTCTTGTCTAGTGATGGCACATGCGTAGTATGTAGTATATTATAGTATACCTTATCTAATACACAGCTTCATATAATAATCACACAAATTCAAACCTTTATCTCTTTCTTTAATGTACAAACAAAGTGTGTGTGTGTGTGTGTAAATGTATACCATGCTGATGATTCTGACCATTGTGTCTTCTCCAGTGTTTCTCAGCTCTGAGCTCCAAGCGGCCCAGTTGGGGAGGAGCAGGGCGGAGTCGGAGAAGGACGGAGGAGAGGCCGTGTTCCTCCAGGACCTGCAGGACATCTGTCAGACGCTGGCGCTGCCGGCGCCACGCGGACGACACGCGGACGAAGTCTTCTCTCAAGTCGAGGAACAGGTGTGGTTGAATATCTCAGAAATGGATTATGTTGTGTTAAATACATGATGGACAACTGGAGTTACGTTTACATTTCGGGTGTTTAGCAGACGCTTTTGTCCAAAGCGACTTACAATAAGTAAATTTTGTCAGCAGAAAGTAAAACAACATATCACTGTCAGTACAGCAAGGATTTCAATAGAACAAGTTAAAAAAATGGTACCAGGAGCGCAGCGGGCTGAATCTGATTTGCAGGGTATTTTCCCTTTTTGTATTGTCTACTTTTGTACTTGCTTATTATACAATGTGCTTCTTTTACAGATCAATAAAGTCCTTAAAAAACTTCCCAGTGGACACATAGGAGAGCCGGTGCTGACCAAGACTCTGAGCCATGACCAATGGGTGAGCAGATGAGGCTTGTGTTTATAAAAGCTCAGGCTATAAAGTAACAGATTTTTTTTTTATTATCCTGGCTCACGCGGTGGGGACACATTTCCGTGCAGAGAAGTAGTACTTCCTGTCGTTCTTTGGGTGCGCGCTACTATGGGTTTGTTTGTGTTCATCCTCCTCCTCATCTCTCTCGTGTGTCAGGAGAAGCTGAACGGCGTCAACGCGGCGCTGACGTCCGAGTACGAGTGCCGGAGGAGGATGCTGATCAAGAGACTGGATGTGACCGTTCAGTCGTTCGGCTGGTCAGAGCGAGCGAAGGCGAGTCTAATGCACTTCCATCTCGTTTGCGCTTTTGCTCTTAGCCGTTGAATCCCCGTCAAAGACGATGTGCTGTCACTGTGGACGGACCATAAAGTGTTCTTCTAATATCGTCGCTTCACCATAAGTGAAGTCCCTTCACTCTCCTGAAAGGATGTTGAACATAGCAGTAGTTTAAAATAGCCGTGTGTGTCTGTATTGACGACGGGGGGCGATTGCGTAACTTAAAAATATGATTCATATGTGAAAAAAACATTTATAGCGAGTTATTAGATCTATTTTGGGGCTTTAATCTTTGTTGTCCTGTCACAGATGGATGACCACATCACATAGGGAATATATTGATGTCTCTATTATGCCACTACATGAACTGCATGTTTGACACTAGTTTGATTGTAATCCCATGTGGTGTTCAGGTGAAGGTGGACAGCATGGCCAGGGCCTACCAGCCCAGGAGACACGCCCTGGCGCCGCAGCCCTCTGTGGGCGTGGCGGAGCTGCTGGCGGCCCGAGAGGACATCTGTAATGTGGTGAAGACCAGCAGCGGCTCCAGCAGGGAGCACACGGCCTGCGCTGTCAACAAGGTACCGCTATCGTATTTCACTTTCTCGTATATTATGCCGCCGCTGAAGGATTTTATTGCTTCGGTTAGGTTCTACGGGTGGAAATTGCGTCCTTAGCAACGGTCTGTTATTCATGGCGACAGTCTGCTGTTCAGAATTACAGACCTGTTCAACGTCTGAATTTGTTTTATTCTTGTGTCTGGCTGTAAAACAACCAAACACTGCCCTTTGCTTGCTCGACCAATCGGCGAGGAGTTAACCACGACTCATTAACCTGCCCCATATTAATAGTGATGTTCATCTGGCACATTTAAAAATAGTGTTTTGTATATATTGTAAATAAGTGCAGTTTTGTTAAGTGTCATGATGGTCCTCTAAAGCGGTCCCCCCATGACTGGTTGGTTCTGCTCCCCAGGTCTTGATGGGCAGGGTGCCGGACCGCGGAGGCCGGCCCTCTGAGATCGATGCCCCGCCCCCTGAGATGCCTCCCTGGCAGAAAAGACAGGAGGGTGGAGGTGGCTGGGGAGGGCGTGGCGGCGGGGGAGGAGGAGGAGGAGGATGGAGAGGAGGAGGAGGTGGTGGTAATTGGAGAGGAGGAGGAGGAGGTTGGAACCAAGGTGGATATCAAGGGAAGAGAGGGAGATACCAGCACTAATTGTATTATTTTGTTGCCGTTTTGTAAATGTGTACAGACAGTGTTATAAACTGACCTCTACTTTCTAGAGACGGAAATGAAACGTTCTTGGTGCTGAAAGCAAGATGGAATTAATCATATTTGCAGAATTTGATACTAATTTAGTTAAAATGTAGTAGTTGAACTCCTGTTTGTTAGCGGTAGGGAATTTTTCTACCTGTGTATTTTATTTCTTATCATTTGTAATAACATGAACTTTGAAGTGTTAGAGCAATAGAACAATATTTGCATGGGCCCTTGTGAGCCCCGTAGTTTGAAAAACAAGCTTATGTGTTTCTAGTTTGACCCGGCTTTGCGAGGCCAAACTTGAAATACGTAAGCTTGTTTTTGCGAACGCGTTGCCAGATCTGGGAAACATCAATCATGTTGGGTGTGGAAGCTTAAGCCAACCTTGTTTTAAACAGAGGAAAACGCCGGGTAGGTTGAGGAATGTGGGCCGATATTGCAGAGGAAGGCGTGTGAACAAAATGTTACCATTAGGAATAAAAAACTTGAAAGCTCATTCCTGTTTATGGGAGTAGGACACATGTAAGGGATCGTCTACTCTCTCTTGCCTTGATTTTCCCCCGGTCAATACACGCCAGTACCCGTAGATAACTTTAAGTACGGCAAGAATTTTAAGTGTTCATCTGGAATGAATGGCCCAACATCATGAACTGTTGACTAACAACTCTGTAGTGTGATTTAGTTCCTCGTTTAATTTATTTAATAAAGACTTTCCCACATAGTGACCCAGTGGTTCCCAACCTTTTTTAGCTCGTGACCCTTTCCTTATTTTTGACCACTAGGGGACGATACAGGCAAGTGCATAATCCCATTAAAATACATGACTGAATTAAATGTATATTTGCAAATATTTATTAGCAGAAAATATCTCTACACACTTTTTTTCAGTGGAATACGATTTTCGCTCAATTGTTTTACAAACCTGTTTTTTTTGTACAATAAACACCATTTTGCTTTAAAGCTGTAAAATGTTACAATGTGTACATCACGGAAAATGCATACAAATCGTCAACACGTTTTCAGTCTGGCTACAAAAACCTCGGGTTAGAAATCACACTAAAAAGACAGCATCAAATCAGCATCTTAAACCAGTTCCCACAGAAAACCTGCAGGCAGCGTTTCAGTGTGGGGGGGCTTAAACGTCCGCTTGTATGTCAACATTGTTCCAGTTAACTGTAATACTGGGAAGGGTTAAGAGTCAACACTTGCATTCCACTTCCCTTCTGTGGCAATCCCCTGCTGTGGACTACAGCAGACTAGATAGATAGGTCATCTTTGCTTTAGGCGACCTCATGCTCCACCCTCTAAACATCCCTGTTTTTAATACAATAGGAGTAAAGCAATGCTTTAAAACCTTTTGTTGAACGCCGCCCACTTAAACAATTACCCTGTAGCGAAGACTTCATGGAGACTTCTAATGGAGATCAGCTGGGGACAGGATTTGAATCTAGTTATACCGGCAATATCATTTTCTGCATGTGTGTGTGCGCGCGCTCGCACATGCAGCATCACTGCAATCCTAAGCAATCCTAACCAACGACGATACATGTAATGCAGTTATTTACCGACATGTTCTTAATGTGCAGCCATAGCCTCTCAATGAATATACACAGCAGGGATTTTTAGGCACGTGTGGGAAATAAAACATGGATGAATGAAGATATTGTACAGCATTTATTGGACAGAGGGCTAGGGGAGCCCGTTTTGTCAGCATGATCAACTCTCACAATAGTGAGAGATGTTATAAATATTTGTTTTCTTCCAGTTCTACCCATGACAAACCTGCTTTGCACTTTTAAGGTCAGATTGTTGAGTACAACGTAATATACTTTATTTTTAGGATGACCTTTAGGATTGCTTGTGCAGTCGATAAAAAAAATCAACTGTTTTGACCATCTTGCGTTTGCTTTGAGTGTGTAGCTCAAGGTAAAACAAGACGGTAACCGTCACGCGTGGTGATCCGCCTAGCGTCACAAGTCAACACAAAACAGTCCTTTGTAATCCACCGTCGTCCGTTACATACACGTCTAAGCCGCCGTTACGTTTCTGCTCTCAAAAAAATAAAGGAAAAAGAAATAAATACTACCAGTGAAAGGTTACTCGGACAGCCGCGTTTAGCCTTGCTGTTACAGGCGAGTGAAGGTGACTGGGGATACTCAAAGGATTCTTTGGTTAACACCTGAGAACAAAGCTGTCCATCCACCGAAACGCCAATATTGTGAGAGCGCTGTACAGCTTTGTGTCCATAGCAACACACAGGGATCATAATAAACATGGGGGGAAACCACTATACCTCCCTGACTTATTATTATTAACATTATTATTATCATATTCAGCATTAGGGTTGTGGGTGAAGATAGGTCATTCCTGGGCCCTATACTCAGTATAGACCTTTAGATTATCCACCAAAATGTCCTCTATTCCAGATATGTTTCACGATCAGTTTCAATAATTAATAACCGTCATTCAGTAACACATTCATCTCAGAAAAACAAAACAAAAAGTCGCCTCATATTAAAATAGATCCGCTGCTTTTTAATACAAAAAAAAAATAATCTAAAATATGTTTGTTTTACTGCAGCGCGACCAAGTTCTTCTATTTACAGCTTTTACCAAAAAAGTGCTGGGCTTCATGTATTATTCAAAATAGTGTAAATAACACAGTGGATTATAATACTGTAAGGGGGCGGGGCATAGCACAGCGGCTACGCGGTTAGCCGTCGCTTCTCCACCACCGTAGTTCACTTCATCTCGTCTTTCGTCTCGGTTAATACTCGAGAAGAGGAGCGCCCGTCGGGGATTGTGTGTGCGTTGTTGCCCCCTGTGCAACAACGCGCACACAATTTGGCGGGATCCTCCCGACGGCCCGCTCGTCACTCGTTGGTCGAGACGCGGAGTGGCATTTTAGATGAGCCTGGAGTTGCGCAGGAACTGGATGAGCACCTTGTAGATGAAGACGTACTGCGAGATGGTCTGCACCATCATCATCCTCTGCTGGCGGAGCATGCTCAGAACCGTCGGGACGTCAAACATCTGCACCCAAGAGAAAACAGGTTTGTTGCTTTTGTATTTTCGCAGTTTGCTTTAGTGAACTACCATCTTAAAAAAACGTTACCATTTTCATGATCGATCCTGATTGGTTGGTTGGTTGTCGTGTGTGTGTGTGTGTGTGTGTGTTCAAAACGTACAAAAAAAACAACGGCGGTAAATAACCGTCCAATTAAGGGTTGAGCGTGTCGCCGTTACCGCGGTTACCTCGTTGTGCTCCAGACAGGCGATCATGATCTCGCAGAGGAGGACCACGCCGGTGCGGCCCACGCCGGCGCTGCAGTGCACCAGCACCGGTTGGTTGGCGTTCTTTGGGTCGCTGATGCTGTTGGTGTGTCTCCTCACAGACTGGACCTCCTCCAGGTAGGCTGCGCAGCGCACACAGGAGACACAACAACACCGTTGCAGTACATACGCTTCTCTCACAGTCACATAAGCTATGCATATGGATTGTACGCACGTTTTATAATTATTCGTTTTCTAGTCTAGCAGTTTTTTTTCTAGTAGAGACCATCACTGTGGTCCAGCTTTTTCCGCCCACAGGTGATAATGACACGTCTCTAAATGCAGCGCCAGTCGCCACCGGGTGACTCACTGAGGAAGCCCTTGAAGTCCTCTGGGCAGCCGTGGTCGGGCCAGTCGGTGTACTGCAGGTGCCAGATGGTCCTCTCGTGGCCGGAGAGCAGGTGTTTGATCTTGAGGCCCGTGGTGGCGTAGCAGCCCGAGTCGGTGCGGAAGCGCGTGGTGATCTTGAAGCGGCCGTACGTCACCGTGTTGTGGCGCGAGCCCAGCCGCGGCCAGTAGCGGAAGCTCTTCTCCCGGCCGCCCTCCTGCGACAGCGAGAGGCGAAAACGCTTGAGTAAACGCTCCCACGGAAAAAAAACACCGTTTCAGCCCGGCTCCGCCCACTCCGGTCAAAAGTGGAGATTTAGCCACATACTAGGCCAAACTCCATAGATATCCTTCCTATTTGTAGGGTGTTAACTTACAGGGCATGTAAGAAGACGCTAGCGCCCGCATATGTCACTTTTTTTTAATTAAAATGTTTACGTTTGTAAAAGACATTTCTTAGAAATATTCTTCTGTATAAGAAGAATAAAAGTAGTGGGTTCAGTACCCTTGAAGAGAGAGAGAGAAGGCGACAAGAGGCAAACATTATCCCTTGGGCGCCAAGATCTCGGCGAGCGTCAGAAAAAAACGTGACGTACCTCTTCAGCGGTAACCATGGCGATGATGGAGACGCCCTGCTCCCACACCATCTGCCAGAAGTCCTGGCAGGTGTTAGACAGGGGGCCCTGTGACGCGATGTAGCTCCACTCATGGCCGCTCACAGTTATCTACAGGGCAAAAGACACACAAATAATGACAAATCGGCAATTTTCCGATATATCAATATAACGATAAATCAATGATGATGGCTGATGATGATTGTTGTTGTTTCAGGACGCACAAGCGCACACACTGTCAGGTTCTGTCGCTACTAAGTGGGTCAAACACAATGGGGTTGACGGTCGAGGTGAGGTGGGCTGCGCTACTCCTGCGGACGTACGGCTGTTATGAGTACTACCTGCAGGACCCTTCTGTCGTGTCTGCTCTAAGTTATTGTGACATTGTGAAGCACACTGTCAGCGTTCTGGGCTCTCACTCTGATGTGCGAGGCGTTGATGTAGCCCGTGTTGTTCTCCTTGGTGGGCACCAGCTCCACGCGCGTGTCGTCGTAGGGCAGCACGTCCTGGAAGCGGTTCCTCTCCCCGCTCTCGGGCAGCTGGGCGATGGTGCAGTCGCCCGACGGACGCCTCTTGGGGATCTGCTCGTACTCCGTGAACACCATGCCTTGCTCCATGCGCTGCTCCAGGACCTTGCACTGAGACACACACACACAAACACAGACACTTCTCAATGAACAAACCCATAAGGAGGTAGATACTGTCCCTGACAGTAAGCTTGGGAGTGTGCTTATGTATACAAGGGTAACATGACAAGAGGGTTATTGAATTACTAGTCTTTCTGTGGGATTCCTGTGAAACCACATTGTTAATGATGTGTCGTACCAAATACCTCAGGGCTACCACTCGTTCGTAAGTGGCTAGGGAAGTAGTTACAGAGAGAAGCTGAAGGACATAAATTCACTAGGCCGTTGGTCATTGTGAACATTGTCGAAGGAAAGAAAATTAAAATGGAAATGTAACCGAGAAGGGTGGTGGTGGGGGGGGGGGGGCAGAAACCCCTACCTTACATTTACATTAAGGGCATTTAGCAGACGCTTTTGCCCAAAGCGACTTACATTGAGTACATTTGTCAGAAGAAATTTAAACAATATATCGCTGTCGGTACAGTAAGGATGTCACCAGAACAAGTTTCAAGCACTAATAATTGCCAACCTAAGTGGCACCTCAATGACACATCTGTATTCACTTTGGATAACAGACAAATCGGACTAAATAGTAAAAAAAATGACATAAGCAGTAGAATAACTTGTGTTGTAACCGCAGCAACACTAAACACACACCCCAGCTCTTTCCCCCCGCTTGCTTGCTTTTTAGAAGGCAGACGGTATGAAGCAATGAGATCCGGTGCGCTCACCCTCTCGTCATTGGAGGCGTTCTCCGGCTCGTCCTTGCCCTCGTCGTGCATGGGCAGCCGGGACAGCGACAGCCCGTTGAGCGCCGCCACCTTCAGGGGCCCCATCTTTTTCACCTCCGACCTCGTCCCCCGCTTCATGCCCTGCCGTGTCAACATGGGGGCAAACAGAGAAGAGTGACGACGCGGGCGGCTGAAAGCCTCCCTTGTGTCTCGGAGACGGCAGGGGGAAGGAGTACAGTAGGCGGCGAGCAAGCAGGCAGGCGATGGGGAATGTGGCTCGCCGGGTTCTCGCCACCCGCAGGTGTACTGACGGCATTCTTGTCGAACCCAGGTGCAGTTTGTGTGACATGCCAACATTGTTTGCGTCACTCAATCTCGTTGGCGGCTTGTTTTTGTAAATGGACAATATTGTTTTTCTTTGGGAGATCGGGCATAAAAACTATTTGGTTTCGAAAAAAAAGGAAATATTGAAATATATATATATATATATATATATATATATATATATATATATATATATATATATATATATATATATATATATATATATATATATATATATATATATATATATATATATATTAAAAAAAAATATGGAAAGGATTGAAACCAGTTTTCTCTGGTTGGAGATATTCATTTCTGCATTAATGTACTTACACATGCTTAGTCAATGAGTAATAAAATGTGGTCTACCATCTAAAGATTATAATTAGCTGATTCTCACGTCAGTAGCGAACAGGTTTTAGGTCTAGGCCTTAAACCTACAAATATACACGTGTCATACAGTTCATTCATCTAAATGCCGCCTAGTGACAAGTGAAAAAATGTTTATAACATGTACTGGAGAGAAACACCGGTATACAGCTGGATTCAAAGCTAAACAGTAAGGAAAGCCTGTGAATAGGAGACCAGTCTTACCGGCGGTGGCAGCCCTTCGATGGTCTTCTTCCCAGCAGGAACATCAGACACGGGTCTCTTTTTGAAGTCCTTCTTGGCCTTCTCCTTGGCCTGAATGCTCAGGTCTCCCTCCGACACCGAGGGCATGATCCTGGGCAGCCGCAGCTCGGAGAGCAGGTAGCGTGGCTCTGCGTCCAGATGGTGAGGCTGGTAGGCCAGGGAGCCGGTGATGGTGGGGTCCAACGAGGAGCCGATGGGGTAGGCGGGCGGGGGCTCTAGGGGCGTTTGCTGCTGAGTCGTCAGAGAGGACAGGGACGTCAGGCTGTGGTGCGGCCGTTGCTCCGGCAACGCCACCAACGCACCCTGGGAGAGCGGCGTGTGGCGCCCGCCGTCCTCCTCGAACTCCTCCTCTTCGCCGCTGCTGTGGACCAGCATGGTGGCGTCCGAGAGAGACTTCTTGTGTCCGTAGTGCACGTCCCGCTTCAGATCCCCCCCGTCCTCCGTCTTGGTACGTTCCAGGTACACGTTGAGCTGGGAGCCCTGCGAGGGCTGGCCGCGGACGGCGGTAGGAGGCGTGGCTATCTCAGCGGCCGACGAGGACATGGTTCTCTCTTTGATCCGGAGGCCCTCCAAGCTGTAATCCAGGCCGGCGATCTCGATGGAGTTGCGCTTGTGCGCGTGGTGCGGATGGAGGTGCGTGGGTCCCACCAGCAGCAGGGGCTCGGACACCTCCTGCAGGGAGTGGGCCACCGGCAGGCTGTCCTCCTGGAAGGTTTGCACCGAGTGGTGGACGCGGCGCGTGACGATCAGGTCCGGGTTGCTGCTGCTGACGTACAGGTGGCGGGAGAGGTCCGGCGTGCTGTTGGCGGGCCGCGGGTGGGCGTACGGGTATGGCGGCGGCGGCCGGTACACCTGCGTCCTCATGATGTTGGGCGCCGGGTACTCCTGGGCCTGCTGCAGCTGGACGTTGGTGAGCTCCGGCACGCTGACGGCGCCCACCACGGGCCTCCTGTCGGCGGGGTACGGGTACGGCGAGGGGCTGTGGAAGCTGGAGTTGAGGTGGAAGGGGTAGTGCTGGTGATGTCCGCCGCCGTGCTCCACCCTGATCTCGGGCTGGCTGTACACCAGCGGGTCGGGCCGGCTGTACGCGTACGAGTTGCCGATGTTGAGGTTCCTCATGGAGTGGCTCTGGCGGTGCTCGGGGCCCAGCACCACGCCCCCGCCCCCGCCGCCGCCGCCCGGGCCCCGGCTCTTCTGCCGCATCACCGTCTCGTAGTCGGGCGTGGCGCGGTACGAGGGCGGGATGAGCGCGCTGTGGCGTTGCGTGGGGATGTAGTCGGGCCGCGTGACGTCGCTGCCCGTGATGGAGGGGTTGGAGGACATGGGCGAGGGCTGCATGTAGTGCTGGGGGTTGGTGAGGGAGCTGGTGCTGTGGGCGCTGTACACGCTGCCGTTGCGCAGGCGCCCCCCGCTGGAACCGTATTCCAGCGGGGAGCGGTCCAGGCTGGTCTGGGAGTGGTAGTAATACCCGTTCTGGTTGTTCATGTACAGGTTGTCTGGAGAACGCAACAGCAATCAAGAGAGCAGAACAACCAGTGGTTAGTGAGCGGTCACGAAACAGTCCTGATATTTAACAACAGCATCGTCACACAGGAAGAACAGTGCGATGTCCCAGGTGTAAGGACACGGTTCGTACCTTGGGACGACGTGTACGGCTCTGTGAAGTGGCCGTTGTAGTGCATTTGAGGTGGCGGCATCATGAAGGCTGCGGGCTTTGGCTGCACGGCAACGTCAGGACACACAACAACAACAACAACAACAGTTGTGTGAGTGACTCAGTGACTGCACACATGATGCACACACCGGCATGCCTGCCCAGGCACTGGCATGACAACAAGTAAATCTAATTGTGTCTTATTGTGAGTGCTTATTGTGTGGCTAAGGATCCGGCAGATTGAGGACATCGCGTCCCGCAGTCCGGCGTGCCAGAGGGTTAAGTTAAGGTAAACCTCTGTGTGTGTGTGTGTGAGAGAGAGGGGCTAGGACCTACCAGAGACATCCTGGTGGACGACCTTCGTCTGACTGTGTTAACGACTGTCGGTTGGGATTGGCTGGAGAAGAAACAGACAAATTGTACAAGGAATAATAAGAGATGGATTTTTTTGGGGGGGGAGGTTCCAGGTTGCAATTTGTGGCGACACGTTTTCATAGCGAACCCAGACTCTCTGTAGAAAAGCTGGAGGACGTTTTGTTCCATCTACGCTGCCCAGTGGTTGTTGGCTTGATCAAATGATCTCTACAGGATCCCAGCGGACTCAAAAACAGCCAAAGAGCTTCTTTCGAAAAGATAATTATTCTGTTTATACAAGAAGCCCGCACGCTAATTGTCCCTTTAGATGTGAGGGGTGGGTGGGGTGGGGGCGGGACTGACTGTAGAGCCAGAGGTGGGCGTGGGCACCTGGTTGGCAGGCATACTGGTTGGTAGGCGGTGGCTGACACACAGTGTTGCTCACCCCTTATTAGAAGGCAGAGAGGGACGAGAGAGCATTGGAAAGCGAGGGAAGGAAAGAGTGAGTGTGGACTTCTGGGAGGCCTGGGAGGGCGGGGGTTCACACTCCCCTCTGAAGAGAGAGCAGCAGAGGGGGGAGAGGAGGAGTGAGGCCACACCAAGGAGTGCACACGCACACCGAGTACACGTGCGCGCACGCTACAACGCAGGAGACAAAGAGGCAGGAACTAGGCTAGACGTGTTAACACAAACACTTACAGGCTACTCTTGTTAATCTTATAGAACTTGTGTCTGGCCAGACACATCCGGCACACATATTTGGAGGTTTCCATGTCTTCCTGGACAAAGGAGAGAGAAAAAACATGAAATATTTTGGTTAACATTTCGGTGCAAATGGCGATGAGGCGATTTTAGTCCCAGGGAAATATTTCTCTGAATTTCAGACGACGGTATGTGGCCCTGCGTATGTCACACATCTGCAGTAGGCACGCACACGCACACACACACACACACAAACACACGAGCACACGCCTTGAGGGGAAGCACTGGTAACAGATATCCTAATCAGCAGGGCTATTTCTAGAATGCAGAGACACCGTAACATAAAGGGAGGGGGTCAGAGTGTGTCACTTACGGTCTGAAACTGAACGCTTTCCTCTTTGTTTGCTAGCTCCAGTGCAAAGAAGGACTTGTTGTGACTCATGTTGTTAATTTCATTCCACCTACACAACCAATTAGAGTAGCGAGTGACAAAGAGAGGGAAAGAACATGATGTAATGGTGGTCACATATTTTAACGACAGAGAAACCTCAAAGGGAGTTTACTGGCTGTGGGAACGCAGACAATAAAAGCATTTAATAAAAACATTGCTGAAAAAAAACATGTTCAAGGGGCCAAACAATATATAATGCACGGCACTGTGCACACAATACATCGCAGGCCAAAAACTAAATGGAAAACATGCGGTCCGACTCAACTTCGCCTAAGAATACTTCTGGACTGCGTCACTTAACTTCATACATGTTGGCCGATGTCTTGACACGTCTAATATAATGACAGCACTAGGGAGAAAACCTACACCGAGCTTTTATTGAAAGTGTCGTATATAACCACGGATCCTGTTGCAGCGCTCTGTAAAAATACGACAACCGTTCTACAGTTTATTTTTGAGACGTACCTAAATACTATTGGCGGCCTGCCATTTTTGTGCTTGACGAAGATGCCGTCTAGACAGGCTCCGAGGATAATGTCCGTTCCTGTGCCGTCCTGTGGGGATTAGGAAGAGGATATAAATACACCAAGCAACTCAACAGACCTCAGTCGGATACAAACCCATCTCCTGACCAACCCCTAATATGTTTATTGATCATTAGATACATAGTACTCAACGCTTGCCTTGCTGTCTGATTTGCAGTGTCCAGAATGAACCTGTGATATACTGTGCATATGATCATTTCAAAAAAAGACACATAAAACACATCCAATATGGATGCATTATAATTGTACTTATCACAAGTGCTTCTTTAGGCTTTAGGTTGAGCTTGCCTTGGCTTGATAGCTCTCCTGGCCGTAGCCCTCCATTTTCTCCACCTCCTGCATGTACAGCATCTCTGCCTCTGGAGCCGGCAGTCCCCTGAGATGGGAGGACAGAACAAAACAACATCGCAACTAATGAGCACCACGGTAGCGCAGATCTATCACATATTCTACTCTACCTGACGACAAAACAAAGGGCCATACTTGTATGTGTCAAGTCTAGCCAGACAAACACTCTGTGATAGAGATCATGGTTATTACCAGCATATTCCACATCGCCTCGGTACACTGGAAGAATAAAGGGTGAAGAATGTGTTCTCTGAGACTAACAGGCAGTAATCTAAACCATGAGGTAAAGTCAATGGAAGAGGAGCCAGGGGAATATTAATCCAGCAGATTGAACTGGAAAGTGATGGAGGAGACGGATGGGAAACAGCTGCTCTGGACCAGATGAGACGGATGAGAAAAGGCGAGAGAACGAAGACACGAGGTTCAGGGATGCCAGGCGGGCTTTTTTGTTTTCGGGCCCACCCGTGTATAAATCACGAGAAACCAGAGTTTATGGACCTGGGCCTACTAACACACACCAGATGATGACGACGAGAAGATCCACGGAAAGGGCCAACTGGCCTAGATAGACGAGACTGAGCTAAATTAGAGTGCGTTGCGCTGGCGTCCGAGAGATAGGAACTTGTTTGTCGTCGGGTGTAGGGAATGTAAAGCATTGCAATTTGCATGGTAGATGGAAAACGAGAGAGAACTTACCGGTAGCTCTGGTAGAGAAGAGCCACCTTCTGCGTGGCCTCTTCCAGCACACGCTCATCCTGGATCCAGCCCTGGAGACAAAACGCACATTTATGGAAAAGATTTAATATTATAAAGAGCATATGCACCTAAGGTCTACAGAGGATGTGGCCAGGCATGAGTTATAGGGAAGGGAAAGAAAAAACTAAAAACGTACAATTGGGAACAGCACAAACTTCTGGAGGAACTCCTGCGAATCACATCTGTTGAAGTCTCCAAAGTCAGCTTGATGAAAGGGAAAAAAAGGACAAAAAAAGGACATTTGAATAAATTACACAGATGAAATGTTTTTTCTTCATTCTCTTGCACTAAAAGTAAATTCTATCGTTCATCTACATTCATATAATGTACTTGACCCTATGCTGACTTTTCCACGCAAACCTATTTAGAAACCCGGCGGTGTATGATGACAAGACGGGGCTAATTTTAGGAGCGAAGGAGACCCATTTGATATGGAAAGGAATTGCGTGAATGTCTGAAACCATAGTGATCCAAAACAGCTCCCTGGGCAGGCCTGCCGGCGGTGCTCACAGCTATGCAGGCTATCCCAAGAATCGTCCAAGCTCGAAGGCTACAACTAACCTTTGGACTGCAATATGGTACCTAGTATATTTAGACACACACACACACACACACGCCACTCGGTCCAACATTACCCAATCGACATGCAAGCATGCATTTTGAACAAGGTTTTAGATCAATCGTTAACGGCGGATATGGGTAGATGACCAGTTAGTGATAGTTAGTGAAGTGTTGTGTTAGTGAAGTAATGCGTGTTGGGGTCAGCCACATGCACATGACGCTCACTGTTAAATGACCTCAGCAGCCAGGGGCTACGCTGACACCCAGTGACTTGCATAGCGTTGTATCATTTTGCCAGCAGTGTCTGAGATTCTTCCAGCCGGACACGGGCTTCGGAAATTTTCTGAGGCCGCAGAGTGAGCGCACAGTCACACGCACACCACTGGGGTTTATGGGCTGGTTAAGGCTTGAAAAGGCGCCCGTTAAGTGGCTCCGTGTTAAATGAAAAAGCTCTATAAATTCCTGATTAGTGGCTGAGTTGATGTTTACACAACAAAAATAACTTGTGGAATTGAGGGATAATGAGAAACTGCAGCAAAACTTGTTTTTTTTCTGGTGCCATGATTTGCTATCAAGTTAAAAGAGAAAGCCTTTTGTTGACAACTAACACTGTACTTCGCCAAAGGGGTAGAGTCCATCATTTTTTTGTGTCAACAAGCCTACAGCAGCTCTGGAATTTACTACAGCTAGAACAGATTATCAGCAAAACGTTGAGGCAGGGGGGGGCATAGTTCAACATGTTGCAAGTTTAAACGTAGCAAACCCATTTCCAAAACACAATTTAGGTGTTGGCTGGGTGTCATTTTTAATATTCAACGGGTGGGTGTAATTCTCTTTGAAGTCACATCAGTGGAGTATATTGGGTGTGGCACGATTATAATTGTTATTTTATTTCAGTGGTGGTTTGTCTTTTTCTGTTCATCCAACTTTGTTTGTTGAGAACCAACCAACTGGAGAGCTGAGGGACGGTGACTGCAGCTTTACAGGTGAAACATCACTTCTAACATGCACTATCAAGCGTTGACATTACCTTGAACTGCCAATCCAGCCAAACGAATAGCTTGTTCGATTGAGCATGGGATCCTTCCCTCCCGAACATCCTTCTTTAGCTGTAGGTAATACTGATATCTACAAGGGTAGAAGACAGTCAGACAGGTTTAGACAATACTCTTGAACACACCAACCAATTTGCATAATTTGTAAATTTGCCGGTAAGTGGCATGAAGCCATGATGAAGTCAGACATGTGTGAGCAACTGTTAATATTGATTTTAGGTAAGAGTCATTCCAAATGTATTTGCCATTGTCACAGTATTGCTTTGGAACGATAGGCTGCTAGTGTTAAACACACTAGCCTTAGATGATTGGGTCAAAAGGTACATAGCAATGACACAAACTGATACTGAAAACTCGCAACTTTCCCCACCCACGCTCCATGTTCGCCAGTCTTTATACACACAGTATTTCTTGTATAGGTCACTGGTTTGTAATGGACTGAATTACACAATGAGCCTTTAAAAAGCTATACAACCACCATAACAAAAGAATAGTTTCGCCCTAGTCACATGGAAAATATTACAAAATGGGGAACTTAATATTTTGAATCATTGTATAATCCTCAGAGCCACTTCTACTGCATAAAGAATGTATACAAAGTTGAATAAGCAATGTGTGACTAACAGAACAGTTATTCTGCGCATGTCACTGGCAGAATGTGGTATTAGTTCCCTCTCCTCGTCTCTCTCCCTCTCTCTTTTGCACACCAACAGATACGCTATGCAGTGTGTCTTACAACCTGCTGGCCAACAGTAGGAAAACATCACTCGTAGGAAAGAGGGACTAGTGGTAAAAAAAAATTACGCTGGAACAAAAATAATGATCTGATATTGGTTGTGAGTGTCAGATAGATGGATAGGGGCCATGTCCTTGCCACGCCCTGACCAGGGAGTTCAGACAGAGCGAGAGAGCGAGAGCGAGAGAGATTATACACCTAAGTTACTGCACGGAAACACAGGTCAGACTGTGGGTCTGTGGGCCACCTTGACTTGAAATAAGGCTTGAAAAACTATTTACAACAAACAGATGCTCAACATGCTAAGAAGTTATGTTACTGTTACTGTTGCCCACAGTATGATGCCCTTGAATCTAGCATTTATCATTGTCATAACAGTCCTGAAGGGAGCACATTCAAATATCCCAGGGTTTGTGGCGGTGGCGCGAACCCATCATTTAAATCTATGTAAAAATACATGTTTTTCCTCCGTATGCCACACGGGCACGCTGAAGTGAAAATAAGGTGCCACAACTATTTCCGACTGAATTGAAAGACGTAGTTGTTAATTGCTGCGTACTTGACGCATTCCACGGTGGTGTCGGTGGGACCTCACCTTGTGATCTCCTGCTGGAGCTGGCCCACGCTGGGCACATAAAACACCACTCCAAAGTAAACAGTGGGCTCCAGGCCATACTTGTCCAGCTGCTTCTTCAACGGCTTCTCCAGGTCTATCCATCTCTGTTGGTTCTGCTTGTTGAAGTACCAAAGGCTGAAGAAGGTTATCTGGGAAAGGAAAGGATAAGCATGCAACGAGAGATGTTAAACCTTAACAAAAAAACAACCTACTTGAAGTTTTTTTTTTTTTAAATGGCATAGTTATTTATAGTTGTTATCAGTTGTTAAGATGAGAGCATAATTGCGTGGCACACCCTTATTCAAGCGGTAAGGTCTATATAGGCCTGTGTAACTCAGAAGGGTTTTACAACCCCTATGGATCTTATCAGCGCAATGAGCTGTGATATTAAATCATGTTGACAAATGAGCCCAATTATGGATAATGTCATTCTTCGCTCAGTCTTGCAGTCGTCTGGCTGAACGCCTCTCACAATAGACACTGCTGAGAGAGGGAACCTGTAAGATTGCCGTTTGACACCCCATGACCCGGATGGATAACGTGTGCTAATCACAAAGCAGCAGCAGCACCTTCTTTTTTTTCTTTTTTTTTTCCTCTCTCGACTGACATACCGAGACGAACCCGATACATCCCTCCTCAAATAAATGTGCAAACACCGGTAAGCACCACATGACTCCGCAGAGCATGGTATGCACTGGGGAAGCTGAGCAAACAAGCTGATTAAACAAGCAATCCGGTGCATCGTCCCTGAACGCTGGTAGAAAAATGCAGTAGTTAAAAGCGGAGGATCTTATTAGACTACACCACCGTACCTCCGTGGTGACCCGACGGTGTGGTGTGCCATGCTTTGCTCTCAAAGGAGTGAATATTCCCAAAGTTTCAGTGTAAAATGTGTCAGGAGTTTACGGTGAGGTTATGACTTGTGTCATTCTTGTGTTCATGCTCAAACACCTGTGTCCTTATCACTGATGTCATCCACTGAGTGTTCTCAGTATGCCGCAGATAACCCTCATGTTGTCTCAAGTCATTGTGTGGGTGATGTAGATGGACGGTGACCGTGAAGGTCAACAATGACACAATTTGTTTTTTCACAAACGTGACGTACAAGATCGGGACAAATGATGATCGTTTCCTAAAAGAGACCTGTTAGTCTCGTCAAACCTTATCAAATACATCTAGATGACGTGCGTATCTGGCGTTTAAATAAATATGCATACCTCTCTCAGCTCCAGTCTCTGTGCGACGGCCTCCAGACACTCCTGTCCAGTGCTCTCCACAGAAAGTGTGAACTCAACAAACTCTCTGTTGAGCAGCTGGATCCGAGTGACGAGACAACTCTTGCTTGAAACATTATACCTTCGGGTCCTTTTGAAATTTAAGCCGAATGGCAAGGGCATGTTTCACGATCCCAATCCACAAGCCCGTTTCAGCCCCCGTTAGATTAACCTCGTCGCCGTCCGTCTCTCCAGATGCTGGGTTACGATGGGGGCTATCAGACATCGGGATCATAATCCACAGGAAGACCTGGGAAAGGGAAACAAAGGGATGAAATCTCTTGCAAGTTAAATTACAACACACTACTACTGCTACCACCTCCACCACAAATGTATAATACTTTAAAACGGACTGAACCAAACGATAAGTCAATTGAGGAATCAGGACCTAAACCAGGACCCCCAAACTACACTACTCGTCAATGGGGACCACTGTCATGATGATGATGATGATGATGATGATGATGATGGACGATGATGATGACTGCATGTGATTTTTAGTTTACACATACATTGTTTTAAAATGTTTAACAAACTTTTAATGAATAACTATAACTATAATCCTAAACAAGGCAATCAATAACATAACCTATGTGGTTGGCATTTGTTACAAACCACACTAACCCGTGTGTGTGTGCGTGTGCGTGCGTGTGTGTGTGTGAGAGAGAGATAATCCCGTTCCCAGTAAATAGTCTGATCCAAACCTGACCATTTAAACCTGTCCTTGCCGTGTTTAAAGTCTGCCGTCCCCCCCAACAAAAACCACCTCCTGGTCCACCACGTTAGGACGGGTCCGGTCTGGGTCTAAGCATGGCGGAATAAAACCAGCCTCACGGCGGCACGGTCACAAAGTTTCGCCGTGAACAACGTAGTCGCCATGCTAGTCCTTCACTACACGTTACCCTTCATTCAATGTCGTTACTTTAACACGCACACACACACACACACACACACACACAAAACCGTTACGGACATTAGTGAGTTAGCCTAGCCCCCCCGCGCTCCAGCAAATAGCCGCGACCCGAAAGCTGACGTCGCTTGGTAAACACCGCAACAACAACACCAACAAATGTTATAAAAATAGTAATAACGTTAACGGTACCGTTTTGTGCCTTTTTTCTCCTTTCTTTTTCGCCCCCCCCCCCCCCCCCAAAAAAAATGTTTGCTTCGGCTCCGGTCACACAACAACAACAAAAAATAACTTAAAAAAATTAAAAAATGTCCCCAGACTTTAGACGGGACCGGCGGAACTAGCGCTCCGGTACTACTCCTACAGCAGCGGCTCTCCAGTCTCTCCGAGTCCGGGAGAGTCGACTCAAGTCCCGGCCTGCTGGTTCCACTTCCTGGGGCGGGGAGAGCAACAAGTGGAGGAGAGCCCCCCTCTCTCTCTCTCTTTCCCTCTCTCTACATCCGCCGCTGCGCCATTGTGCTCCTGGGCTTCCCACCACCTCCACCTTTTCCACCACCACCACCACCTTCACCTCCGGGAGGGAGGTGGAGGTGGTGGAAGCTCGGCGGACGAACCGTTGACCATTGTTTTTCCTCCGGCGGTTGTTATCGGATTACTTACGTGTTATTAACGAGGCCCATCAGTAGGCAACTTCTCCTCCTTCTGGTTCTCCTTCTCCTTCTGGTTCTCCTCCTGGACGATACTACGGGTTTTGCGGCGGGCTGCGGTGTGTGTGCGGCCGGGGTTTCAGCGCCATGACATCAGACGGAACGGAATGCCAGCAGGCGGTGAAAATGCGAGAAACGAGACAGCTGTGGGGGGGGGGAGGGAGCGAAGGGGGAGCGGCTGTTGACGGGTTTTTTTGTCTCCCACGTTTTTATGTCGGGACTTTTTTTTGGTGGAGTAAAAAAAAAAAATCGCTAAGCGCCGTGTGAACACGTCCCACTCCCCCCCCCCCTGGATCTTTAAATAGTCCAATAAAATAAAATACAAATAAATTAAAACAATTATGTTATGATCGCTTCGTTGCTTTCTGATGTGTGTGTGTGTGTGTGTGAGAGAGAGAGAGAGAGAGAGAGAGAGAGAGAGAGAGAGAGAGAGAGAGAGAGAGAGAGAGAGAGAGAGAGAGAGAGAGAGAGAGAGAGAGAGAGAGAGAGAGAGAGAGAGAGAGAGAGAGAGAGAGAGAGAATTTGTAGTGAACAACAGTTATTGACCTCACCCTTCATAACCTAGAAATTGTTGGAAATATTTATTGTGGAAAAGCAGTTGATCTGGTTAGTAGTGTTAACAGTTCAGAATAGTGACATCACTATGGGCCTACTGGTACTGGTGCTGCTGCTGCATTCAACTACATCACTCCCTGGTATAAACTATAGCGGTCCACTGGGCCACACAATGTAGAAAGCGGTATCACACCATGTCACCTGCTGCCAAATGCATTCCTACTATGGGCAATTATTTGATTTCACTTGTTTCAGTACACACACAAAAATGAAACCCTGAAGTTATTATGCCACTCTAAAAACACATCTAAAAAAGAAATGTTGTTAAGTGGATCTCTTACTATGACAAACATTCTGTGGATGTTAATGAGAACTAAAGACAGAATCCCACCTAAGCCGGACCTAGTTTTAAACCATTAAAGTAACATTTTCAGTTTCATTTTCTGGCGAAATATGATTAATCTCTGTGACTTGTCGTTTCCATGGTAACAATGCTCATCCATCAACGATTCCTGAATATGACGTCAAAAGTCAAAGTCAAAATGCGTCATCGCTGTCAGAGCACGCATCTCTGTGTCCCTCCTTCAGGGACCCTTGGTTACTGCTTTGAGTAACACGCAGAGACTCTGACAAACTTCTCCCCAGATCCTCCAACTCTTTAGACAGCCCGTCACGACCATCTTCCACTGGGTCCAGGTGGAGGGCGTCTCCACCGGCCAGAGCGGTGGATTCGTGTTGTTCCTGAGAAAGATCCTCTGTGTCAGTCAAGCTGGTTCCCGGTTTAGGAGTGAGGTCTTCGTTATTGATTCCTGCGTATTTATTGCGGTTGTCATTCAACCAGTCAGGCACAGTTACCTCAAGGGGTTGGAATTCCTCCAAGTTCAGTTTAGTGTCTATTGCTGAATCGGCGTGCTCGGGAGAGCTGCGATGTGATGGGGTCGATGAGGAAACGGCTCTGGTTGGTGAGTCACGGTTTGTGCCGAGTAATGCATTCAGGGAGAGGTCACGCTCTTCCTCTTTGGTGTGGGACTGTCTTGACTTCCCAGGTGTGGGACTGGAGAGGTGCTTATGAAGGGGGTGTTTTTCTGTTGTCTCTGCTGAACCACGTGTGGGAGTGTTACCTGTATCTTCCAAATCCTTGCGCAAAACTTCCAGAAGGTGGCGCATTTTACCCTTAAAAGTAGGAATTCAAGTTCCATTAGACAAAGATAAAATGAAAAATGTTTTGTTGAGAGGAATCACCGGATACACCTTTAGTATTTCATGTGACATATTTTTGCTCACCTCATTAAGTCGACGCCTGTTCCTGTCAATGTGGCGCTCAAACACCCGATCCAAAACCCTGTAGGTAGAAAAAAGGCCAGTTCACAATACTGATTCAGGAAGCAGTGGACTGCACATGTATTTTGGCTATTGGTTGATCGAGATCCTATTTTAGATGTGAAAAGTCCTACTTCAGAAGGTTAAGGTTAATAAGAGAGTGGTTAAGAGAGAATATAATTGCCTACCGGTCCGAGAAGAGCCCCCTGGACAAGATGTCATCTGATACATTGACCATAAACTCAAGGTACACTAATTCGTCCTCTCTGTTGAGAAAAAAATGAATCAAGAATGAATTATCGCAGAATGGACTTAATGTTGCATTACACTACTACGATTATATGCCCTACAGAAACAGGAAACAAACTTACTCTGCAGACATGCTCATCATACTTGGAGATTTCATGCCTTCTGGTGAAGCCCTAGTGAGAATAAAAATACACTTTTAAAAAATATATGTTTTTATGTAAAACAAAACAAGCATATCAGAGGCTCCATCGTGAAGACTTCCTCTGATGTATGGCTGCAACCATTAATTGATTAGTTGATCGACAGAAACTTAATCAAATCACATTTTCATAATCAATTAATTGTTAAGGTCATTTATCAAGTACAAATACCCAACACTTGACGCTTAAGAAATGTAAATGTTTGGTTCATGGGTCATTACAAAATTAATAGTTAGTTTTTCTTGGCTGCTTGTCAGATAAAGCAAGTACATTTAAGTAATCAATTTGGACTCGGACGTTGGTAACTTGTGATGGCATTTGCTATTATTTATGACATTTTCTAGATAAACGATTAATTGATTAATCGAAAAAAAATGATTGTTAGATTAATCGACTGACAATAATCTTTAGTTGCAGCCCTACTCTGATGTTACCTTGATATAGAACCCCGTCTTCTGCTCTTGTTGGCATACCTTTGGTTTGTAGACAGTGAGACATGTGGGTCAATGGACTCATCCTCAGACCAGCCATGGTCAGTACTAAATCCCTGTAACACCACACGATTGGGTGAAAAAACAAACATGATTCTTCAACTCTTTAATGACTTGTGTAGTTATATTCGCCATTATCTGTCTAATTATATTTGCTATTATCCCTCTATTCTCTCCCATTTGGTACTACCTCATGTCACACCATTTAAACTATTAAAGTAACTGGTACAAAAGTGGATAAATAAACTATCCTGAATAATGAATTTATTAAAATCACCTGAGGTTGATCATCGTAGTCTAAGGTTGAGTGCTGCTTGAGTTCTCTCCTGCAAAGAAATTGAAACAAAACAGGGGATTCAAACACTTTAAATACATCCTTAATTAAAAACTAAAATAGGAAAAGCAAGGTGTCTTTCAAAGAGAGTACCTTCTATGATTGGTCTGTGGTTGCATCAAGCTGGAGTTGGTGGGATCTGGATTAGGGTTCCTCTTTGGTGCTGTATAATACCGATACTTTGACAGGGAGGAACTCTTATCTGATTTCAGGGTCCTGGGCGTGAATGGTTTGTCCTGGGTGAAGTAGTGAGAATGTTTGTGGAGCAGGTCCCCGCCATAGGTCTTCTGGACCGGGTCCTTGAAGGTTGTGTAGGGGCTCTGGCTGGTGCCCAAAGCAGAGGAGTGCTGCCTGTACAGGTTGGGCTCGGATCTCCGGAAGCTGAACTCTGAAGCCGTGTCAAGGTGGTGGTGCGAGAGGCTCCGAGAACCATGCGATGGATAAACTACCTGCTTAGCGTGGAATGAGGTATTGTGCCTTGGGGTGGAGAATAAGGAGCTTCCTGAGCAGAAGAAGGGACTACTTTCCCCTTGAAGTGATCCTCGACTCTAAATAGAAAACAAAACAAAATTCAAATTATCATTACCACTCATCTTAAGTGATGTTGACTTTCCCCGCTCTAAGTGGCGTTGACTCGTGCTAAAGATACAGACCCACGTCACAGAGAGACTGCAGCATGCACAGTCAGCAGCTGAGCGTGTGCCAACCGGCCAGTTTTATCTCCAGGAGCCAAAGCCATCAGGAAAAACAGCTCTGCTCCAATTCAATTTCCTACCTCTTTGGAAGAGCGCGAGTCTCTGCCATCGCCTTGTAAGACAGAGTGGGCAGACTGAGGACGCCCGCCTCTCCTCAACTGTTCCCGCTTTAGCTGGTCTTTATCTGGATAGAAATCAAACAAAGTAAAAATGGGTAAAGGAGTTGATGTCATCTCGATTATAAAGGCATATAGGTCCTTTTTTATAAGCTGTGATGTATATATATATATGTAATAAGATATTTTGTATCTTACACTTGACACTATGAATCAAGCTCTTGGGTACCGTGGCATCAATGGCAGCTGAGGGAACAACAAACAATAAATGATACTATCGACTGCATTCATTTCCATCATAACAAAAATAACATATGACACTATTGTAGTACTATAGTATTCAAGTAATGTCATGAATATCAACCGAGAGCCAATGCAATATTTACATTCAATATTTACATTTTGCCGAGTAGATCTTTTTGTAATGTGACACCA